>JARHVA010004786.1:292500-555000 GCA_037957365.1 Torreya grandis
ACAACTTATCAGCATAATATGCCCTACAAGTATCCCTATATGAGGTCCATCACTAAATTTGACTCGTTATAGAGTCAATTTGACCTAATAAGGTCTCTATGGAATCATCTAGATGGGTGTACTAGGGGCTAGTTAGTGTGGGATCCCTCATTATTCCAATTAATTCTTCAATTTCAAGTTTGTTTTCCATAATGTTGTTAATCAGAATATCATTACTGCTAGGGGGTTTTGGGGAACTATAGGAGGGTTAAGTGGAGGGATATGAGGAATAAGAGGGTTTTATGGAGGGCTATGAGGAGGATAAAAAAGAGAGTTTGGTTGAGGGTTAGGAGGGTTATTAGGATGGGTTGTTAAAAAACAAATTACAATTAAAAACTAGGGTAAAAAAATGACAATAATGGAAATTTTTTATTTAAATATGGAGAATTTCTATCACTTACCTCTCCTACATAGTAACATCATTGATCAATAGGTTCATGGGACAAATTTGATAGATTCCTAGCACTCTCTAGTGTATTCCACATAAAATGTGATTGTGAAAGGTATAGGAGAGCAATGAAAATAAAATGCAACTTGATTTTCCATCCGAGTTTCACTTTTTATTTATTTTTGACACATAATTAAAGTGATCATGTTATTAACATGATCTCATTATTGGAAATGATAATTACGTGATTATGTTAATCATGCAATAATGTTATTATGTAATATAACATGATCACATTATATAATAACATAATCACGTTATGGCTTGGTAATGATCAAGCCATAATTAAAATAATGTGATCATGTTAATTAAATAACATGATCAAATTATTAATTAATGGGATCACATTACCTATAATTTCCATGGAATTATCCCCCAACTTCATGTACTTACCCTTTTAAATCATCTCAATATAATGATCAAACATTGTGTTCTCTTCATTCTTTGTTCTAACAATCTTCACCTCCTAGATGCTTGCATCAGGTTCTCAATAATAGTGTCAATGTAGGTGTCTACATTTTCCATAGGTATCCAATACATAATATATATGGTATAAACACTAAATATTTACTTAATTGATTTTGTCAATTATAGGTCTCTTTTATCTTTCATAATGCATTAGACTGTGTAAAGAGTTTGTCCAACCAAATAAAACCCTATATATTTTGCCTTTGACCTCTTATGACTTTGTAAAAAAACTTATAATAAATGAAAATTGGATCAAAACTCATCTATATGCCAAATATATTAATTTTTTTTAACACTTCTCCAAAAAAAACAAGAAAAATATTTCAAACAATAGTCAAATGGATGTCAAATTTAAAGTTGAAAATTCCCCACAACTTTCAAATGGATGTCAAATTTAAACTTAGCCCTTTTTTTCAACATCTCAAAAATAATACAATTCATCAACATCACCATTTTATAATATAGGTTATGCCACTTAGGATAAGTATGTATGTAATTAAAATAATAAATAGTTTTAGAGAAAATATAGTGCCCTTCTATGTCCCTAATTTGTTTTTCTTCCGTTAGTATATTTCCCTCCTCCCCTATCATCTGTTCTCTATCTACCTTATAATTGTGTTTAATGTCTCTATATTGAAATCAAACCCATCCTTTCATGTGTTTAATTTTAATCCTACTGTTACTCTCCCTTCTAACAACATTACCTCTTTCCCTTATTGTCTCTATACTCATCAAATAAATAGAAACATAAAAATTATGTCTGTGAAATTTTTTGATAGTAGATAAATTATAGTCAAACATGTTCTTACACATTAGAGGAATAAATTATAAAACCATTAACAAAATGTTTCAATCATTGATGAAGGGTTTCAACATTGATGTTGATAACAAATACTTTAAGACCTAGGTAAACAAAATTGTTACATTGTTCTATGAAGATCAAACCTCCAAGGATAGTCATTATTTGGTGATTACAAAAAAAATGCCAAAGGGAATGAAAAAATGATACATTGATGTAAAAATAGATTTATTTTCAACATTGAATTATTATGATTAAATTTGCATCTTTCTTTAATGTTATTATATCAATAAATTTAGATGGATAATTGAGTGGAAAGGTTTATAAAAAGAATGCTAACACTAAAATTTGCATCCATGCATCATTTGATAGAATACTCTTACTAATAAAGCCTTAAAAATTTTATACATTGACCACATTGAAGATGAAAAGTGGTATTTATCAATGAAATATTGCATATTCTATTCGGTCATTAGAATTCAAGTAAAGAAGATTGAAATTTTACTTTTCAAAGGATACATAATAAGAACCTCTCTCCAATTTAGGTAATTTGTTTGTTTTTAAAAAGTAAGGATTTTGAGGAAATAGAATTTAAAATACTTTCTTATAATGTATAAAATATTTAGAGCATTGTAAAATCTACCCAAAAAAAAATTGAGCATATCATTGTATGTCATTGAGCATAAGTAGCTGGTGTATTTGGTGTGGACCACCATGTTAGACATTGACCTTATGTGGGTAACCTTCACTTATTCATTACTTTACAACTATGTGTTTAGCTTAACTACCATCATTTGCCTTAACTATTATTTTTTACATTAATTATGTGTTTTTGACTTAATTGGGATTATTACACTTGAACCCACAGATGTAGTCATAGAGAATCATTTAGCCAAGCTTCATATCATTTTAAAATCTCACTTCCCTTTGTGAACTCTCCAAACCTTCCCCTATTCATGGTTATATCCATTAGTGTATTTTAAAACTATATCTTGAGAACCTATTCATCACCATTAATGGATTGGAAAGTTTCCCTAGCAATTCATCATTTGAATTGGTTTATGTTCATTTTAACTATTTTAGATTCTAAATTTCCCTACATTTAAGAACTTAATATGCAGTGAGTGTAGGGTTTTAACTAGGTAATGGTGAATATTTTATTTTCTTCAATAGCATTTGACATAACCACTATCATTTTCCCTGACCATTATCATTTAAAGGTTATGTTTCTCCTATTCCCTTATGATATGATCAAGCCATATTGATAAACGCTAAATAATGTAACCTATTAAAATCCTAAAATAATTACCAAATAAGCATATCATCGAAGGTTAAAATAGTAAATAAGACAATCAATGCCCTATGGTAGGAGGTAGACTATAAGAGTTAAGTTATGTTTCAATGCCTCCATGGGGATGCTCCTACGATTCATGCTTATAGAATTTAGTAATGGAGAATATAGTCCTACATAGGTAAAAAAGGAATAAAGTAATATCATTAATAATTTCAACTAGTCAACATAATACTTACTAATGCCCTATTAGTTTTATACTTGATTGTACTATTATAATGTCTTATTCTAAGAGGTAGAGTATAGGAGTGTGAGTTATCTTTCAAGTTGTAATTGCCATAAATTTATATAGAGTAATTGGAAAGTAAAATTTCTAATACACATTCATTATACTCATTATTCTAATGCATGCAAGCCATTGAAATAAGCTTTTATTTTTATGTGAGTTATCTTGTATTTTATGTCTAAATGATTTACATGTTAGTTATTTCTTGCTAGCATAGTTATGTCAAAATTTTAAGGATGGGCATATTTAACCATTTCTTGTGAGATTGTAAAACACTTATTCATTTTTTTTTTATAACTCAATAAATTAAATAATATAAGGATCATGGAAACCCATTGACTATATTGTTGACTTATTAAATATTATGGTATGATTATTTGAGAATGATTTTGGGATATTACCCTATTATGTCTTTAAACCTACATATATTTTCTATTTATTGACTAATGTTGAGGTGGTTATAACTATTCCCTTAAATAGTGGTATGAATTAATGTTTATAATGTTTAATTTCTTATTGTTAATAAAACAAGTTAAATATGTAATGGATAGCTTAGTAATATGTTTATCTCAATGCTATGTTTCTTATGATCTTGAAGAATGATTATTACATTTATTTTTATTGACAACACTATCAAGTTACTAATATAAGGAACATGGAAATCCATTGATAATATTCATTACTACTTGAGGGAATTAATTTTTTTGTTGGTAGAGTTAGATTTTTGTGTGCATAGTGTTCAATTATGATAAGTAAGATGCATGAGATTTGAGGTATTTGATGGTACACATATTGGGTTTCTATCACTCAATATATTTATTTAATATTTGAATTATATTAAATAAAATAATTTGAGGAGACAATTCTTTACTACCCTAATATTAGTTGGTATTTGAAAGTTTTGATTAGTAGACTTATATGGTATTGGTTACTACAATGTATGGTAAATATGCACATTGTTAGTTTTTTATTTGCTCACACTCTCTAAGCATAACCATGTCAAAGTGTTGAGGTTAGGGTGTGCCAACTTATTTTCATTAACATAAGATGATTATATGAATCTTGAAGATGCTTATGTTTGTTAAATGTTCTCTTTTATTGCATAGATTATGGACAATATATATGTCTTGCGTATTGTTTTTTTCTATGAACCATCATTTTGTATAATGGTCTAATTTATCCATCTTATTATAGTATTTATAGTGCCTTATATATTTATTATATGTATAATACCCTTCATATTATGTATAATGTCCTACTATTGTGTATATTACTATTTAAATTAAATGATCCAATGAACCAATTGGTTTTTTCCTTAACATGTTATTAATGTATGTTAAGTTGGACATTAACTAATTTGGTGGGACCCTTATACACGTCAACTGGAAATGCAAATGCATTGGCTAGTTAAGGTGTTCCATGTTCATGGTTATAAGTATAAGACCATTTAAATTATATCAAATGGTTTACTATTTTACATATTGCTACATAAAGGAAAAGAACCAATGAAGCATCAGTATGTATAATTGTATGTTGTTGTTCCTCTTATTATATTATGTATAATGTCATATATCTTCATTATATGTAAAATACCCTCTACATTATGTAAATTTGGTATGTTGGTCTACTATATAATAACCTTTACTTGTCTTGCTATGACAATGGGATACATTTACTTGAATTTTAGATTTATAAAATATTAAAATTTTAATTTTTTTTATATTGCATGATAATGAATGAGCTCAATGCACTATTGGCATAATGACCCATGTACATATACATAAAAAATATTTCTTAGTGGGGTATTTGCATACCTTATTATAGTTGTGATCAATGTCAATCTAATTGTTTGAGTTTGATTCCACGTTCCCTATAGGACAATACATTAAATGATCATCTTTCCATTTATTGCTTAATTAGTTTAGTTGATTATGTGATACTAAGCTCATAGCATGTTTATTTTAAAACTTATGGGCCCTTTTAAATAATATTTAATATTGGTAATGAACAAAAATAGACCATTATACAAACTGATGGTTCATTTGTTCCTTTCGTTTATGTATCAAGATGGATAATAATGTGAAAATACTAGGGTAAAAATTTCAAACACTCAAATTCATTTATAGTATAAAGCTAGAATACAAAGGTATAGAGTTAAAATGAATTTATAAGTAGCATATTCAGGCATGATATATAGGATTTAAAGGGTATTATATAGACAAGAAATATTTAGGGAATTATATAGATTGTATAGGATTTAAACAGTATTATATAGACAATAAATATTTAGGGCATCATTTATTAAAATAACTTAAATACTTAATCTATGTATACCATTACAAAGAATGTAAAGGCTGTAAGTTTTCCCTTACCTCCATATTTTTTTATAAATGTCCTTGCAACTTGTATAGTATCAATTTATAAACTCATAGTGTTATTTTACACCAAGTATTAATGCTAAAATGAGGAAATATATACATTATATTATGGAGGCAGTGGATGGGTCTCTATCATAATCCCTTTCTTATTATTATTACACTTTATAATAATGCATTTTCATGGGACATGCACACTCAACCTTTGAGTATGATTGTAACATAACATGGAACATTAGGGTTCATAAACCAACTTTAAATTTCAGTATGATGCATCTACACATGAAACTTATCTATGGTAATGAATTCATTAATTTGAACACCACTATACTTGAGCTTGTGCTATAAAATAATTTGAATGATATTAGAATTCTGACCCTTATTATATTCATTATTTTTTTACATTCATATAGGATGGAGTTTTGTCTTAATATTATTTGTTATTTGATTAGGCCTCTGTAAAATAATTATTTGAAAACTTGGTAGGCATAACTATGCTTAGAAATTTTGATTTGGGTCATGTTATATTGATTATATTATTTATTGCATGGAAGAAGCTATCTATTACAACTAATCCAGTAAACTTATTAAGCATGAAAATTAAATAAAATCATATACTATATTATCCTATAAGGAATGAGGTATTGAACTAATGAAATTATATTGACACTAATCTAAGTAAGATAAGGTATAATTAGTTCAATGCCCTATTCATTATTATTTATTGTGATAGTGTATTACAGCACAAGCTCTTAGAAATGTCAGAATGGAACATCTTGAATGGCATAGGAGTAACAGGTATAACTTGTAAATTTTCTAGTTAGGGACCATAATGCATTCAATTGAGGTTGAATTTTAATTTCTTCAACCGACTACGGGTCAACATCTAACATGGGGTTCCACATCAAAGATACTAGCTAGTTATGCTTAGTAATAAAGCTTTATATTTTAAATAAAATATAGCCTTATATTGTAAATATAGTATGTTATATAAGGTTTTATTTTTTATTTTTCATATAATAAATAAATTATTTAGTTATAGTATTGGTAGAAGTAATAATGGGGATGTGAATGTCAACTGCAAGCATGGCCATCCATGTTAAGATTTTATGTTGGTTACATTCACCACTCAAAAAGTATTTGGGCTGGATCAATTATTAGATCCTCCATTATGAACATAACAAGACAATATGTTTAGCATGGGATATCATGTTGGTAGTTGACCTCCACATCCCCTTTGGTTACTTTATCTACCAACATTTAGTCTTTTTCATTATCCCATTATCTAGTTGAAAACCTTATTTTATGTGAAGGGGCAAAATATTAGGAGAGGATAATTTAATATTTCATTTTTCATTACTTTCATTTTCATGTTATCCCTTCATTAAAGGGTCCCACTTATTAAATCATCAATTTAATATACCATCTAGTTACATTCATAATCAAGGATGTAAGGAGTGTGGCCCATCATCAGAGGGCTCATAGGGCAAACAAAATATATGGAGATAAGGCTAGACAAAGCATCTAATAGGCACATGTAGGTCAAATTTTATAATGACCTCCACATTACTATTGGATACTTTGAGGGTATACCAATTATCTAGTAGGCATGCATAAGTCAACTATCAGCATGACCTATGTGTGGTAGTTGGATACTCTCTGAGTGTAGATGGAATTTCTATCAAGCATGTCGAGGTCAACTGTCAGTGTGACATTGACATGATTATTAGATAATCTAAGGATATATGGAGTATTTTGTAGGTATATGGAGGTCAACTATCAATGTGACCTTTATGTTCTTGCTAAATACTTTGATGGTCCCTTCCCTCTCTTAATTTAATTGTCCCATTAGACCTCTGATTATGGGCCCCACTTCTTAAAACCTCTATTGAAAATATAACCAATAGGTATATTTAGTGGTTAAGCTAAATCTACTATGTAAAATTGATAGAGAATAAGGATGTGACGAGTTAGGGGTCAACGTCTAGTATGGAGGACCATGCTGAACAATTTTTAGAATTCCTTAAGTGTATGGTGTGTTTACATTTCCTACTGATATGTCCATACACCCCATTAAATCGATGGATTTCAAATGCTCAAAAATTAGACAATATCCATTAACAAAAAATGGTTAAGTAAAATGACATTAGTTTAGTCAGAGGCTAGGGGTTAAGCTAAAAGATAGTTGAAAAAAATTATTAATATTAGTTGAATGTTGACTTGTTACTTTCATGCCTTTACTATGTTTGAATAATATACCAGTTCTCATCTACCATTATATTATTCCTTTTATACCTATGTAGGAACACATTATCCAATAATATAAATGATGGCATTTAAGTTAAGCAACAATGTTTAAATCAAATGAAAATAGTTAAACCAAATGCTAGGGGTGAAGGAAAATTAAATGTTAACCTCAGAATACCATTCCTCATTCATTCAATTATTTAGTCTTCATAACCTTGTTGATTCACCTAAATTATTACATCTTCCATTTATATCTCACTTTGAATTTACCAACCAGTTACACTAAAAATTAAGTATGTAACAAGTCAGGACCATCATCAGAGGGTTAACAGGCCAATAAAATAGACAAAGGTGTGAGGTATATGGAGTATATAGAATGAATGTGGAGCTAAATTATCAGTGTGACCTACATGTGCATGCTATATACTTCAAGGGTAGATGTAATATCTAGTAGGAGGATAGAGGTGAACTATTATCATGACATCCATGTGCCTCCTAGATACTCTTAGGGTAGATGGAGTATTCAAAATGTACATGGAGGTTAACTATTAGTATGTCCTCAATGTTCCTATTAGATCCTTTGAGGGTGCATGGAATATCTAATAGGTACATGGAGGTCAACTTTTAGTGTGACCTCCACATGCTTACTAGATACACTGAAGGTCCCTCACCTCCATCCATTTTTTTGGCTTGTTATCCCTCTGATGAGGGACCCTAATTCTTACATCTTCCATTACCTAGATGTCTTTCCCCTATTCCATTTCTATTATTCCATTACCCTACTCATTTTTGACCTCTACATTAGGTCATGTACAAATTACCCAATTCCATAATCACACATCACATTCATCAGATCATCCTAGAGGAGTCATGTACTATACTAGTTGGTTACCTACAATGAATTCGGTTGTCTTCATTGATTAATTTCAAACCCTGTTTTACTCAATATTTGTTTAGCATTTAAGAAAGACACTATTTTTAAAGTTTCATATGAGGAAGTAATGAAATGCATAACATGGTTTTTAAAGTAATAATTTTAGCATGGAAAATATTATATCTTTTAAAATTATATTGTATTTTATTTAAACTTGTATTTGATTGTATGTAAAATTTTAGAATTTATAATATGAAATATTATATTTTTCTACTAAAATTGATAGATAATATTAATTTAAATATTTTACATTTGCTTTTGATAACTAAATATATTATGTCATGTATTGATGTCATGTTTTGGGATTTAACGTAGCTTATAATGGCATCTATGGTGGTGGTAGAGGTAAGAGTATGAGATTTCAATTTATATTTCCATTTTTTTTATCATAACATAGTTTTAAACCTATTTTTGACATCCATTTGACTATCATATGGGATATTTTCTTCTTGTTTGGATAGCATGATTGAAAAAGTTTTATACCTTGAGTATTCACCTTCTATTTCTCTAGGTTATGTGAGGAAGAGTAAATAACATTGTCAATCAATAGATATGAATGCCCTCACTCCACATACACCCACTCTTGGTTAGATTTTCAGGGCTTGCTTCTCTAGCCATGGTAGAAGAAACAAAGATGAACACATAAGCTCCAGTAAGTATGTTTTATTTTATTATATATTTTAATTGATCAATCATGATATAAAATGTTCACATAATGGGTTTAAGAATCCTTGAATGTATAAATTGGAAATACAATGCACTACACTTTCATCATACATAAATTGGAGATATAAATTGTTCACATAATACAGACAATACATTGTACTTATATCTATTCCATAAACATGAAATTCATATAAACAATTGTTTTTTTATTTCATTTTCTCTACATGATCATATTCCTTTGTTAATATTAAAATTATATTTCCATTAGTATATAATGATTTAATATAATATCTATGAAATGTTGTATGTTTTGTCTTATCAGGTGTTTCCATGACTATTCCTAACCTAAAACATAATCACGATCCTTTTGAGAGCCTTCACTAATTGGAAGTGAAATTATCTCCAATAAAATTACATGGCACAAATGAATGAAGAATAAAGAATTTGTATAGATTTGGACAATCATCTAAAAAATAAGAAGAGACACCAACACTAAATAATTAAAGCCCTATTGGCTGAATTAAATAGCATTGATTTTCTAATATGAAAACATTGATTGGATTTCAGTTTCTTTATTTAATTATTAAATTGATTATAAGTTGTACATAATGTTTACTATTTATCATTTCTTATTTGAACTTGGATATCAATAACCCTTGGTCATTAGTAGCTAATGCAAGATGTTAATGTTTTTAAACCTAGAACTCAGTCTCCCCTAGTTGAAAATGTTAGTCCTATGAATTGATGGTATTCAAATTCTAACTGTTATATTCTTCTTACCAATCATTATTTCAAATTTTAACTAGTTTATTTGTTGTCAATCTTTTAATAGGAATTTAGAGCATGATGATCATGCTAGACCTAAGAGAAGCTTCCTTAAGTTCCTCCAATAACATCAATTAAAAAAGGGAACAATTGGGGAAGGTGATAAGTTTTTATTATTATTTTATATTTAAATATTAATATTATTGTATTCAATTATAAATTCTAATTATAACTAGTGCATTACTTTTGTAGTGCAATAATGGTAGGGAGGACAGATGTAATGATCTCATTCACAAGAAGGGTAGATTAATTAAATGGATGAAACTATGTTGTGAAACCTCCTTCCATGAACATGGACAACTTTCTACCATAGGGAATGGAATATGTGGGGTTTGTGAGTTTATGAAATTGGTAGGAAACTTGATTTTAATCATTGCTATTTCTTTTGCCTACAAAGTGACCTATTATTTTCTCCAAGGAAGAAATAAAATCACTTCTCTCATCATAGGATAAGGATGATCCAAATTAAGATGTTACAAAATATTCTTGTGATACAAGGATAATTCTTCTTTTATGTTCTTTTATTTTCAATTTGCATGTCTATATTATTGTATACGTATTTGATGTTTTTAACTATTGCACTTATTTGTCAGGTAAACAATGGTAGTGAGGATGGGTGCACACTCGTTTCATTGGAGTTTGATGAATTTGCAAATTTTTAGATACCAAAGGATTTATTAGCAACCTCTCCACATGTACACGAGCCTAATTAGAAAGAGAAGGTAATATGTTTGAATTTGGGATTTTTCTTAATTTGTTTGAAACATGATTGTGATATTGTTGTAATGCTATTACCTACATAGGAACTTATTACACTCCCTCATAGGAATAATAAAAGATTTAAATTAATGACCTATGAACCTCTTCACATGGACATGGGCATAGAAAAATTGATAATGTAATATGTTGGGATTTGTATATGTTTATTTAACTGATATGAAACATGAGTATGATATTTTTATTGCTTTTAAATTCATATGCACCCATTACCCTTCCTAATTAGAAGATCAAAAGAATATAATGAATTACCTCTTCAACCTCTTTGGTTGCACATGAACATCATTTGAAGAACAAGGTATAATATCTATAATTATGAGATTTTTAAAGTAACACGAAATATGATTATGATCTTATTTTTGTGATTTTACTTGAATAGGAATAATTTATCATCTTCAATCAAGATAAAGACACATATGTTTCATGTGAGCATGATGAGGATGTCAAATTTCTTCTTCCACTTAATTTATACAATGACATGCCACAATCTTTACATTGTACAAGGGTAATTCTTCCATGTTTGTTTATTTTCAATTCACATGTATATCAAATGAATTTGAAATTAGATATGCTTATTTAATTTGAACATTTTGATGTTTGTAGATTATCTTTGAGAATGAGGAGCATGGTTATAATATTATCAAGCTCAAAGGAATATGTTGGGCAAACCACATGAGTTAGGTGGAGTCGAGAATCTAATTTTTTAATGAGCATTCTTTATAGAGATCAAAGCATGTAGATCTGCACACAAGTATTTGAATTGAATTAGTATGATTCTCCAGATTGTACACATAGTAGATAGGATAACATGAATGACATGGCAAGTAGAAAATAGAACCATGGTTGTCAAGATCAGATCTCCCACTATTTATTATTTTTTATTTTGTAGTTTCTAAATATCATGCTAATATTTATTGGGATGTTCTATATCTAGGAAATGAGTTGTATTATTCCACACTTTCTCTATGTTGGATTTGATTAAGCTTTTATCAAACAAAAATGTTTCAAGAATGCAGATATGAAAAAACATGCTAAGGCTCATGGCTAACACATGAATTATGATGATGGTAACATCAATATAATGATCTAGTAGATAAGAATGCATGCAATAAGACTATTTGAAAACTCATAATAGTTTGGAGACAAGATCAAGTTGCCAGAGGAGCTCGGGACCCTGTAATGAGATATGATGCAATTTCCTTTGGTCTAGATGTCTCCACCTATCATTATTTAAAATTTATGCTAGTTGTGTCTTACACCAATTTTAAATTTATTGGGTGCTAAAAATATAAGGAGTTTCAACTAATAAAACTCATTAATCAGTCAACATATCCACTAACTAGCATCTCATTAATCAGTCCACATATACACTAACTAGCATCTCATTAATCAAGGGAAATACAAGTAATGGACTCACCTTCATGCTTATTAATCTAGTAGAGGTTTAGACCATAATGTTATGATACTAGATAATAGGTTTGGTTTAGATATTTATAATATTAACATGGAAAAAGGATCTAAACATAGAGATAATATTTTAACACACCATAATAATATTTTTCATTTTATATTCTTTTAATATGGGACATTACAAATTTATAATAATATCATTCCTATAATTATGGAGATTGCCTCTCCATCAAATTCTCACCTAAATCCATATGAATAACACACACTAAAAAATAGACTATAAATAAATATATTATTATCACAATATATTCGAATAACCAATCTAATAACTAAGTCATCAATATACTATTTAACTCTTGGTAAATACTCATGTAAAATCTAATGTAATAAACTAAATCATCACACTTTACACCTATTATATCCTTGTACACATAGAAGACAACACATTAGGGAAGAACTACATCACTCTGAGGCCCTCTTTAAAGTAGTGGACATGTAGGTAATACACACTGATGGGGTTAGCTCATCACCATGAGCCTATTAACCCATTTTTTCAAAGGTTGCTATCAAGATGAAGAGATAAGGTATTAATGATTCAACAAGAGCAATAGTCCATGAGCTCAATCTGAATGCCCCAGAGTGAAGGTGGCATAGAACCAAAACCATTTCAAGTGGCCACATCCAAATCCAATAGGTATTCCATACTAAACAATGTCTAAGTTAGACAAATTTATTGATGTAATTATCTCAAGTTAACATAAATGTCTGAGATTATAGATGTCAAATTTATATAATATAATGTTTACCAAAATTTAGATCTAGTCTATTCCTAACATGTTCCACAACATATATGCATGCGTACTATAATCCATTTAAGTTCTAGTTTTTCCAATTTATTGCAATATGAATCATTGCTTTTACTTACTATTTTTAACATATCTTAGTATTTAAATTTACAATATTGTTTATTTGAGTTTATAGTTATTTGACCTATATAGACATAGTTTATCACCCCGAGGCTATCTTTACCCCTTTTAACTCTAAATTTCTTTATCTGTATTTTAAGGTTAAACACTTTAATTTTATAATTAATTTGATTTTAAATAATTAATTTTGTTTAGAATTAAATTAATTAATATTTATTGATTATTTAAGGAAAAAATAAGTTGTTTTAAAATCCCATTTAGGTAAATGGATCCCCTTCATTGTGAGTTGTGGGCATGAAGCTTGATTTCATGTAAATGCATGTTTATTTTTTTATGGAATTTATGCAAATTATTGATAACACTATAGTTTACATGAAATTTGGGTTTCTCTCATATCTTTTGCCTCAAGGGTCCACTTTCATTGCCATGAATGGGGTGCAAAAGTTGTTTTCCACATATTCACGATGGGGTAGGGTTTTTATAAAGAAAAAGTAAATTTTAAATCCCTAAATTTATTGAATAAATTACATTTAGAATCTATAATATGATTTATCCATAGAAATCCCTAAACGTTTCATAGAATAAATCGCTCATATCCAGATAAATCCATAAATTTTATATAAAATAATAAATTTATTGAATTAATTTTAATTTCTCTTATTTTCTTGTAGAAATATTATGTTTTACAGTTTTTTTTGTATAATTGGATAAATAAAAGAGACAACCACTCAATGACGATATTTTGACATGAATAATAAAATTACTACTAACATTTAATGGAGCAAAATTACATCAATGAGGGATCTTCCTTGATATCTTATCTTGGACATGTGTATTTAAAATATTATATTATTTTAATGGTCTTTTGTTATTAGAATTTAGTATTTTATATTAATAAATTTACTTTTGGCTTTCATTGTAATGAGAAAATATTTTTAATGTTTGACATGGCCCTTTGATCTTAACCCATATATATAATTTTCACCCACCTCATGATTCAAAGGCTTCTTTTCATTTAGACTCTATAACACTAATAGGGGTTGGAGGTTTTATATATTAAATTACAAAAACTTAGAATTTAATTTTTACTTACTTTATTTTATTTTTATCCACCTCCAAATGTGAGTTATGTTGTCAAAATTTCTAATTTAGTTGATTAAAGTGAATTTTCATAAATGTTTTCTACGAAATATCTATTAAATTGAAAGACATTGCAATGTAAAGTTAAATATGTGTGCATGTATATGGTGTTTTTATTTGTGTTTATTTCATATCTTAATTATTCTCAAAAATTTCCATTGTATTTCATTTACAGTTGAATTTATATTGGTCATGCTAAATATTGGTTGCATGGGATTTTCTTAATCAGCCAACTTGATTTTATTTATATATAAGAAAAGATTATTTATTTTCTCTTTACCTTCATTGTTTTCTCTTTTTTTATGAATCTATTATAATAGGTTTAGATATATTTGAAATCACAATTCATATTTACATGTTTTTATATTGATTGAAAAAAATATTCATTGCTTTTATGCATTATTGTATATATGCAATGAATTGAATGTATTCAATTATCTATATTTCCTATTTTAAAATAAAAATTTCTTATTTTCTAGGCAATTTTTTCAAATGATTTTTGTCTCATGTTGTGTATATTAACTACATATATTAAAAATTCAACAAACTTGAATTATATCTAATTTTGTTTAAGATTAAATTTCAACCAACATACTTTTTGAAATGGAATAGTTCAACATCAACTAGTTAGGTCATCTACTAAGTCAAGACTTGGTAATATAAACCTTGAAACTATTGTGTCCCCTTTTAATAGAGGTTATATGCACTTGAGTTGGCCTAATGGTGAAGAACATGTTTTCTTGGAAGGGAAGTCACAAGTTCAAACCCTGTAGGAGGTAAGGATTGCATGCCTCGTATTTGTAGCATAGTAAGGTGCCTCCCCATGATGAGAGTACTAGGTGATCTCATATACTATAATTTCCTTGCAGACTATAACCAAAATACTACTTGACATCGTGAACCTTAAAAACTATATTATATTATATTATATTATATTATATTATATTATATTATTATGCTTCATATTCTACCTAAGTTTTTGTGTCAAATGCCCCATCAAAAAACTATTATAATTAATAAGAGTAAGTGGAAGGTAAATTATATATGTACAATATATATCATTATAAATATACATATGTTATAAATCATGGTATGCTATGTAGGAATAACTTCAACATATTTAGTAAAATATTTAATTTTTATAATGTTCAACTCATAAACTTCTAATGATGTAAGATTTAATTTCCCACTAAATCAAAACCCAAAATGAAAAATGGACAAAGAGATACAATTGATATGCTAATTAAATAGTCTTAATTAAGATGTCACTAATAAAATGTTAGCCTAGAACCTACAACACATTTTGACACACTAAAGTAAATGGTCCATGTTTTTATCAAAACTATAACATTAAAAACTTGTATCACCAACCATCATTTATAGCAGTATGGTATTTAAGGGATGATAAAATGAGAAAGCCAATGCTCAATTTTAATTTTATTAATTTGTGTATTATAAATTTAATATTGAACTCCATAAGTTGGATAAACCTTATTGTTGTGGGTTTATATAGGTAAAGCTTAGACAATATATTTAAAGGGATAGATTTTTGAAACAACATCAATTTTAATATTATTCTTGATTGTGTTATTTGGATTATATTTTTGCTAGATTGTATTTCTTTGTCTTCAAATTTGTGTTGTTTCTTGATTGTGCCATTTGAATTATATTTTAATTAGATTAAGTTTTACTTATTTCATGTCACATTTGTCCTTTGGCTTCATTGTATTTCTTTTATATAATCATAAAATTCATAAATATTAATAAATATAAAACTAAAATTTTCTTAATTGATGGATACATATCATGTTTATATTTTTATGCTAAAAAAATCACATTTTTGTTTTACGCAAATGGTTCTCATTCTATTCTTCGAGTAAGGGTGATGTAAAACATGCAAACTATATATGAATATGGACTACAAAATGGTCTGATGTTACAATCTTGCTCACACCCTAAAGACATGATTGCATTAGTCGCATGACCCACCTTATAGAAATATCGATACAACATAATATATGGTTATATATATTTTAATTTATCATATTACTATACATTATATAGATTATATAACATCTTTCTAGTACATACATATTATGTGTTACATTGATATATACGTTGGTGAGTTACATCTTAATAATTATTAGATTCTTACATTGTTTGTAGTTCTATGTTTTTTCATTTACTTTTTTTTTAATTATTTTGTTCTTCTTCCGACATAACTCTCATCCATCTTGACGAATGATCCTACCAAATTATTCAGCTGAATGAGAGGATTTTATTTACATAAAATAGGCAGGAGGGTAAAAAATCTAAACCAAATAGGGGTAGTATAAATGGTCTTATCTTTTGCATCGAAAAATGGTGACCATGAACAGAAGTAGAACCCATTGTTGTAACAAAACTAGGATCCAGAAAACCTGAGAAAGTCATAGTCAGCATAGCTCCTGAAAATGACTTCAAAGTTTTTTTTAACAAGAAAGCAGCGGCATCCAAGGAACTCCACCTAGAGGAAGCCCAGCGAGATAGCTCACATATTGAAAGAGAAATGGGCAAACATTTACCAAACAAATATCTTTTGTCAATGTCGAATTCCGTGGCTAAAATTGAAGATTCATTTAGAGTCAGAATAGGGGACTCAGCAAAGAACAAGATGGGAATAACACAAACCAGGAGGGTGGGTTGATTCAACAGGGTTTGTGCCTCAGCATTAAATGGAGTCGTATCAATTATAAGTGAAATCCTCTCATTTCTGAGAACCTGAACTAAGAAAGGAGCAATGTGGGGTGAGGAAGGGAACAAGGACAAACATAAATATGTGCACTATTGAAAAGGGTTTATGAAATTTTTGAATTCTAGTTAAAACCAATGCTCTCATGTTTCCTAATAAGGACACTATTCAGACGCAGAGTCGACAACAAGTCGGGTAAAGTTAGTCCCTATGAAGGTTGCCTCAGAACTTCCAACTAAAATTGGAGACTCTGAACCTAAGATAGAAACCACAGGCGGTTTAGGCTTAGGAGAGTTTAAGAAAACCCTAGACAAATTTAAACCACCTGTTTTCTTCTAACATTTTCTGAATGATTTGTTAGCAGCTTCAGATAGAATGCCCATTGACTCAGAATACGCTGAGGCTAATCTAAACCCTCATCCTCCGAATATTTGAGATCATCCTACTTATCAATAGACAAATCAATAGAAGATAACCCTGATTCTTTCATGTCGATTACTATTAGCAGCGGCGAGCAGGTAAACATTTTAAGTTCCTAAATATTATTTCGTTCAATTTTTTGTTTGTGTGTGTAATTATATATTTAATTAGTATTATTTACATAATAATAAAATACTATAGAATAGAAAATTATCCACTGGGGCCTCTAAAATTGGAATTACTACTAAAACTTAAAATGAAATCAGTTGAAAAAAATAAATTTCGTTAAGGCGCAAGATTGATAAAAATTAATAAAATGAACAATATTTTAATCGCTGAGTTGAATGAAGAGATCTTTTCCATAGTTAACATCTAAGGCAACGAAGGCCAAATTGTATAGACAAAAACGAGGTTAAGAGGGGGTTTCGAGGAAGGGCAATGGCTACTATTTTTATGATGTAAGGCAACCCAAAAAAAAAAATGCAAATACTTATTTATGAAAAATTTAGAATCAATTTTTAAAATGGAATAGTGATTATAATTCAGCTAAAAATAATTTTAGCTATCGTTTGTAACTGAGAGAGTAAAATTTTAAGAGTTTTCACTATTTTCTAAACAATCATTTTATCAAATAACAATTTTTATATGGTGTAATTTTAATTGATAATATTTTTTAATAAAAATTCTCAAAAAAAATTTATAAAAATTCTAACATTTTATTTTATTGTTCTTCACATTATAACTATGAAAGAGAGATGAAACTTTATCTATAATAGCAACTCTTAAAATTGTGGAATTCATTAGCATGGGATAACCCTCCTAGTAAAGCACCAAAACCCTAAATTTTTTAGCCGTATTTTCCCACTATCACACATAGTGAAACTCATTACATAGTGGCTTCTCATTTTTTCTCACCTAAATGTCCATCTCATATAATATTTCACACATAATTAAAATTAGGTAATTCATATGATCCAAATAATTACAGAAATGTTGGAATTCTTAAATTTGTACTTGGTGGAACTAGAAATATTTTTTCTAAATTATCTACAGTGTTAGATTGTATGATTTCTATAATTTTCTATTCTAAAAAATAATAGGTTAAAGGGTGATGATGTATTATACAAAATCACCATATAATAAATTAAATATTGACACTTAAATTTATAATCTAAGAAGAACAACCTCAGAAGTTTGAGGTTTTATGTTATTTTACTAATTTTTAGAATGAATTTGACACTATTATGAAACAATTTTTAATCGAGTGGTTTTGAGGTCTATTAATAACATGAATTTTTTCTAATAAAATATATCTATATATTAATAAAATATATAATAAACAAATAATTCACAAAAAATAAGTGGTATGAAAGCACACTTCAAGTCAAACTAGGTCAAGCATAGGAATATGAAACAACATAAATAAAAACAACACTAGGCCCCACCTAAGAATGAGTCATCACAACATCATAAAAGAAACATTAAACTCCCAGAACAGGGCTAGAAGGCAAAATATCCATATCATCTAGACCCCAACCATAGCTAGGCAAGTCATTGCCATTTGGAATTGGTTTCCAACCAGAAGCCTAAGTAATATCCTTATCATCTTCTTGTCGCTGAGTAGGAGAAATTGCCAAAGAGAATCAGGGTAACTTGACCATCATGTTTATCTAACCTCCAAGTGGTGCCCTCAAAGCATTTGGATGTAGAGGAGGAGGAGCACCCCAACCATCCTAACCAATAGGGGAAGGAATCAAGCGTTGCCACCCTCATTGATGTCTAAGTGGAGACATGTAATGATACACATTGCCACTGTGAGAGCGGCATCAAGATTGGATGTGTCAGTGACCACATCAAGGTGGAGGACTAGAATTTATTCAATTAATTTTTTTATCCTTGGACAGAGGAGGAATCCACACCATAGCACAAGGATCATCTTTTTAATGAGTGAGAAGGTCCTGAAGAAACAATGGAAAATTTATTTACCTACACTTGAATTTGTTAAAGCACATTGGAAATAATAGAGGATTTGTTGAGAGAGGAAAAATTACAATCAGAAGAAACAATGTTAAACACTACATTATTTCTTTCTTTCTATAACCAAAATAGAATCTCCACTCTGAAAGTATTCCAGACTTGGGTGTATTTAAAAGGCAAGGCGGGTTTATATCTAAGAATGATATGCTTCCATTGAAAAAACATGGGTTGGAAAGGCTTGTAAAGGTTAGGGATTGATGTCTAGACCCATTGGGCTTTGGAGCAGTGCCAAAAAAGATGAGGGAGCATTCTAGATGGCCACAGAAAGGGCATTTGGGAAGGGAAATTCTTAAATGCATAAGCCATCTACCTATAGTTAGTCCCTAATATAGAACACACCAAACAAAGTGAGCTAACATAGGTTCCAAACAAGCCTCTCAAATAATATGAAAATAGAAGCGTGTTGTCCCCCCAAAAAAAATGTCACTCTTTTTGGGACAACGTATGAGCCATTTTGGTCCTGCAAGACCAAATTTGCCTCTTTCTTTTCCAAAATTTCCTTTGAGCTTTCAAGTTCCTCACTTTTCAAGATTTTCCAAAAATCTACGGACTCAAGATGCTTGAAATTAACAGGTTCAACTATTTCAATGGCTTCTTCAGATGAGTTCAATCAAAAGGGGTGAGTTTCCGACACTTGGGCATTTTTAGGATTGGTTCAGCACTTTAGTTAAACCAAAAAGGGGCTCATTAGAAATATTCTAAGTGAAGATTGAACTGTTAAACCTTGAACCACTTTAGTTCAACGGTTTAATGGGTTCAAGGTTCAACATCATTGATAGGGTTAAAGGAGTTAAGCACTTCAGCCAAATTGAACCATTCAGTGATGTCAGCAGGACACTCAACCACTTTGGTAAGTTCATCGGCTTTCCATAAGACTAAGCTTCAAGGAAGGAATTAACCGTTCAACCAAAGTTGGTTCAATCGATCAATTCAAAGTAAAGGTTCAAAGGTTCAACGCGGTTATTTCAAAGCAAAGGTTCAATGCAATTTAGAAACTGTTTCAAATGGTCAAGACTTAGCTGAAACAAAGACATTGAACCGTTGAACCATTGAACCAAAGTTTTTTCAATCGATCGGTTCAATCAAAATGGTTCAAAGGAGTGCCCCAAAAATAATGATTCAAGTAGAAGCTGCCACATGTCATCTGTTGAGCCCCATTGCACTTTGTTTCTAATGGCAATGGAAGATTCCATCTGTCCCTATTGAAGCTTGTCGGAAGCCTCCAAGTGTATCCATCTGAAGCTTTGAAGTTTCAACAGTTTTGAATTTCAACGTGCAGGTATTTCTTTTTAACGTAGGTTTTTGTCTAAGTCTCAAGAAGCCGCAAAACGTGCCACGTGTCCCTCGCGAAAGTTTGGCAAAATCTGACAAGTGTTAATCTCCACAATTTATCCCTCCTGCTTCTTATTTTCATAAAGAATGTGGTAGACCCCCAGTGAGCTGCTGAAGAAAGTGGAACGTGCCATGTGTCATGATCTGCCTAACTTTCCAAAGACAAGCAAAAGTCGCCACCTGTTCATTTATAACTCCAAAGAGAGTGACACGTGTTTGCATTCGAGTTTTGAACAAGTTTATAAGCTTCTCCTAAGCATTTTTTAGAGCACAGCGGAGACCGCCATGTGTTATCATCCATGTGAATCTAAAATAAGTCTCGAGTGTTTCCAAAGGCTGCTAAAGCATAGTGGAGACTTCCACGTGTCATCTTCCACTAGACTCATAAAAAATATTTCTAAAGCCTCTAAGAGAAGTGGAAGTTGTCGCGTGTCCTTGCCTGTTTCAAAGCAGATGCTGTCACATGTCAATTTTTAAGCAAAAAGTGACCAAAGAATAGAGAGGCAATTTAAGGATCTTATTCAAAAGCTAGAAAAAGAGTTGCCAAGAAGGATGACAGACCCGCAGCTATCAAATTAGGGGCAATCAATTAGTTATTGGCTTTCAAATGATGGAAGAATTGAGGATGCCAAATTGGTGGCAATGAAGTGTCTATTGATTTTTGTAGACTTAAGTGTAAGAGCCCTAATGGCTGCGAAGCAGAGGAAATAATATGAAATATATAGAGTATCAACATATTTTTTAGATCTGATAGACCTCTTGAACCTAGAAACATGGATGCAAATTTCTCGAGCCTTTAAAAGACATGACTTGTTCAGGAATAAAGGCAAAGTGAACAACAGTGCAATCAAGAGAGGAAACTAAGAGGATCGTCCAGTTCCAGGGGATGATAGTCGAGTTAAAATATAGAACTGAAAGTGCATTCAAAGCATGGCATGTGCATCGTGAGCTACTTCATGGGATAAATGCGTCAAACCTCTCTCGACCTCTATATATTTTTATCTCTCTAATTTTTATGAGGATCTTTTCCTGCTATAGAAGCAAAAACTCTACCCAAATTGAAAGGAATTTATTGAGACTTTGAACTCAGATTGTTAATCATTTTTCTTCATTTGAATAAGAAACCAAGTGACCTTTTCAGACTGTGTGTTGGAAATAACCTATGTTATTTAGGAAATTATTCATATGTCTCTTTCTTAGAAGCATTCTTGTTTATCTGATCTAACAAGTAAAACTAGTGGAAGTGGTTAGGAAGGTGTCCTGAAGACCAACTGTGGGATGACTTTGTGCCCCCACAAGTACTTTTAGTGTGTTTGTATTTTCTTTTTCATGTGTAAAGGACCTTGGGATGACTTTGTGCCCCCATTGTTCTTCGTATCTCGCTCTTGGGTAGTTAAGGTGGAGACTTTGTGCTACATCTTAAATTGCTTGTTACTTTGTACTTTGGTTATTAGTTACTTGTTCCTTGAAAGGACTGTTGTTGTTTCCTACAAGAATACTTCTGAAAGAAGAGAAGTGCCTTCAATGTTTCTCAGGATTTCTCCTCTGTCTATTAGCATCATCTCTAAAAAAAGAGAGATGGATGGTTTTTCCTACCCTTGTGTCTTATTTTCTTCTTATATATATATATATATATATATATATATATATATATATATATATATATATATATATATATATATTCGTATACCTAATAGGGAACCTCTCCTTGATGAGAGGAGAGATTTATCCCCTTTTGATGTAGTAAACCTACACATCTGGCCGATCAATCTCCCTACTGTTGTGGAGATAGGACCTATTTTTTGCACCAGTTAGCTGGTCAACAAAATATTCACCCAACAAAGCGCTAGATATGAACTGAAGAATTTAGACCCTAGTGAGATTTAATCTTGTGCACCATACGCACATGGGGAGTAATCCACCTATAGCCAAATCGAGGAGTGTAATTACAAAATGAATTTTGAACATACCACTTCTAATCCTTCCACCAAGGACGAGTGGAGTTAACAGAGATTTTATGAAACACTAAAGGTGGAATAACATTAAGGATTTCTTCATAAGATTCTCTACCAGTGTTGGTTAAATGGAATTTGGTTTTCACCTCCTCCCATCATAGCCAAGAGTGATATTGATTATAAAAGATGTTTTGGATAGTATGAGTGCCTCTACGAATCAACATGAGGGCATTGATCTAAAGAACATTGACCATATGGACTTCATTGAATTTGATAACACGTGACCACCATAATGAATGTGAGTTAGTAGATAACCCATTTCGAAACCTTACTCCATTTCATAGAAGTCATGGTTTGATATTTTCCAATGCTTTCTAGATACTTTTAGCCACAAAGGACCCTATAATATGAATAGGAGTTTTGATGATGAGAAGATTGTAGAAGCCAAACCCTTTCCAATATTTTTTCTCTTTAAGAAGGCTTGAAGATATGTGGTGTTAGAAAAATACTTTTGAAGCTTCCTTGCCATCAATGGCCCACATAATCCTTTTGGAACATAAGGCAACTCCTTCACAAGTCATGTCGATGAGCCCCATACCTTTATCATCCCATATGAGGAAGTAGTATTCCAAAACAACCTTGTTGAAGCCATGGCCTTATGAATAATTGGCCCAAAGAAAGTCCCTACGAAGTTTTCAAGATTATGATAAGAATTCTTGGAAGGCACCCATCATGAAGAGTAGTAAACATGGGTGGTTGCAAGCACTTTTGAATAGATTTGAAATTTTACTGCTAATGATAAGGGCTTAGTCACCCAATATTCCAATTTCTTTATGACTCTATCAACAACATATTACCAAAATATGTAAAGAGAGGCATCAAAAGCAATAGAGATGTCAAGAAAGTTGAATATTTCATCACATTAGATCTAGGCCCACCCATACTTAGCCACCTGAATCAATGGGGGGAGGTATGACTGCCTATAGCATTGATTTCTTGTCATTGGATGCTTGAGCCAGAGGCAAGGCATTAACATGTATTTTAGTTTACTTTTGATGATATTTTATTAGAAGGTTATTGGGTAGGTCTAAATTCTTATTGATTTTACAAAATATATCAATACCACCATTTATTTTAAAATAGGCTTTACTCCATTTCCTAATTTATTTAGTCTTTGCACAGATGAATTAGAGTTTTTTTTTTAGATACAAGTAAAAATTTAAATTGTAAAAGGATTTGGAGCTTTGTATAAAGGATAAAAATATAAAACATTAAAAGCTCACATCGAATTCCTATACCATTGGCTAATGGATCACACCGTGAAACATTCTAGGAATGAGTTATCCAAACAATAACCAACATAGAAAACTAAATAGCCAAACCCAAAAAAAATAACATCAAATAGTTAGACAAAAAACCTCATAATTTCAGCTATCTTCCCATGAAGATCTATGAAAAACTCTGTATTACATGTTGCCTCTATTGCATTCTACCTCTATACTCCAAACTTCAAGATTAAGATAACCTTTGAACCAATGCCTTTATTGAGTCTTCATTTCTTAATCTATACACCAAACAACCCTTATTGTCTTTAGATTTGAATCAATAGTGAAATTTATAGATATTTCAATTTGAATTTATTCCTTTCCACTCCCATTTGAACATCTCTCTTTAGATGGTGAGCTTGAAGGTCTGGATGGGGTGTTTGGGGTTGTCTTAATAACTTCCTTATCTTGTATCACTAGAACTATGGCTTCACTATTTTCCAAATTTGATTCATCACCCTCTATTTTAGCATTTTCCACATTAATATGAAGGTAAGAGATTAATTCCACCTTGTGGAATCCTTTTTTATTTTGAAGCTAATGTAATCATTAGTGAAATTTCCAATCAAAAAGTAACTATGAAAATGGAAAGGTAGACCTTGTAGTTGAGGGTTTGAGTCCAAGAGTGGTAATATACTTTTAGATTAGATTTTTAAAGTATCCCCTTGAATATGTCTATGTTAATTATGATTCTAGCATATGTTGTGTGTGAAAACAAGTTTGTGGCAGGGTTAGCTTGTTGAAACTCACTAATAGAGTTATTTAAAGCCTTAAAATAGAGGTATGGCCAAACCTATAATTGAATATGGGGAAGGTGAACCCAAATGGGTCTAATATTGAATGGTTTGGTGAGGAGGTTGAAATTTGGGAAAATTGGATTCATCATAAGGGATAGATGATCAAAGATCCACATCGTATTTTGAATTTCAACATTGTCCTTAATGATATTAAAAGTCACATTGAAAAAGTTTATTCACTAGGGTATATTTCTGTCCTACCTTGTAAGAGACTCTTCCACTACTCAAAGATCTATGTGTATACATAATATTTTCAAATTTTATCAAATACTGATGCTTTCCATCTTGTAGGAACCTATTGAGACTTAATCTCTTTAAGTGCACACTTTAAAGGGTGTATTGGGGAAGGGGTGGGTAGACCTTTGGTGCTTCACAAGATTATTTTCCTTTATGAACACATTATTACCAATCCAATTAGATCGTAAAACCTTTATCTCAACTATTATTCCTCTGTTGCACACTACTCTAGATTTTTTCATCTTTCCATCCCTCTTATCCTCACCTTGATCCCCTTTCTCCAATTGACTTTAATAGTTTGAATGGGTTGACCCTGTATATTTTTCAACCTATAATTACTATAAAAGGTTGACTAGGTTGACCCTATACTATTTTTGGGTATTTTCACTTGAGAGCTTTGTTAGCCCTTCAGCTGACCTAACTCTATACTTTGTGATTTATCTCCAAAAAACATACAAGGTCAATTGGGTCGACCCCATAAATCTAAAATATTTGGAAGTATTTAGGGTGATATCTACCTATAAATACAATATCATTTCATCATTATTTTAATATGTAATAAAGAGTTATTATTCGCTCATGCTTCTTTATAATTTGCTCTTCCACCATTCTACATGAGGAGCCTTATCTTAGGGTTTCTACTTGGAGAATCTAGTCTTATGGATAAGTTTTGGATGCTTTAGATTTTTTTAGTTATCTTTACAAGCCACAACAACCTCTTGTGAAGCCCCTTTCACCAAGGGAGAGATTGAGTCTCTATAGGTTCACATTTAGGTAAGTATATTCTAACTTTGTTCTCCTCTTTTTAGTAGATAAAAGTAGCAAAAATATTTTCTCAAATAATATTAATCTTCATATTCCATGTATTAGGGTCTTACACATAATTAGCTTAATTGATATCCTCCTATGCATGTTTTTATTTTTTACTAACCCCTCATGTTGTGCAAAAAGCTTTGGTGAACACTAAATTAGATTTACTTTCTTGCTATTAAATATAGAGTGAATATCAAAACCTAGGACTCTTTTAGGGTTGGTGTGTTATTGTGTTAGATTGTAGGTTTTGTAACCCTTCCTAGCATGGTGTATTATGACAAGTGTTCACCTAATCAGTTTTATTAGATCCCCATATTGGTCATGCTTCTACTTAACAAATGTATTCCCAATTAGAAGTGTAGGTATGCTCTATCTGCTCTGAGACAAGAATGATTTATAGACATGATGCACTTCTAATTACACACATTCTGGTGAACTTGACATGAATCCTATCCCACCACTGGTTGGATTGTCTTTATGTTTCCACTTTATTCTTAGCATTTTATTCACTTTGGTTTCACCTTCATAATACATTCTGGTGAACCCGACATGAATCCAACTCCTTCAAAATTTGCTTCACTTATCTCATTATTTTATCATTTTGATTTTCATATATTTGTAGTACTAGGTTGACCCTATCTTCACAATATTCTTTTATACCCCTTACATACAGAATTAGGTCGACCTAGTCGACTCTGTATCTTTTATTACTTACTTCCTATCCAAGATACAAATCTCGGTAGACCCATTAAACCCTATATTCTTTTTTCATCAGTTTTCAAACCTTATTTTCTATACTAGGTCAACCTTGTATAGTTTATAGACCCTATTTTCTATATTAGGTTGACCCAATTGAATTTGTATAGTTTTGTGTTATACTTGTATGCCCAACTTAATTCTCTATATGCTTGACTTAGTTTTTTTGTCTCTATCTTATATTTTTTATTTATTAGCATTCTTTCTCTTTCCTCACACATCATATTCCCTATCAAAATATTATTAGATAACTTGAATACATTTAGACACTATATGGGGTTCTCTTTGCTTTTTATATTTTCCTATCTTTTCTTCCTATTTTTAGTTATTAGGGCATCTTACAATACCCATCCACACATTAATCTATCCTTTGGGGCATCTTGTGATGCCCAACCACATTTCATTTCAAACTTTGGGGCTTCTTGAGATGCCCATCCCTACATCCACTTACCATTTGGGGCCTCTTGTGATACCCACTCTTAGTCTCCTTTACATGCTACCAAACTAATTCAACTTCAAGAAACCTTATGAGACACAAGCTTTTATCTCACATGCTCATCCTTGACATAGACATTAGTATAGAGTCCTTTCCTTCTTTTCATGATTTCTATCTATATATATCTAACACTTTTTGGAGGTTACTTATAGGGGTCTTTCCCTCTACATCATTTTCCTTCCTTTCATAAATCTTTAGTCCTCCCTTTTGGTCTTTTGGTTTCTTGATATACCAGAATTCCTCTTTATCTTCTTGAACTTTCACTTTTTAACACCCATTAGGTTTTTCTTTTGTCAGTAACTTAGTAAGACCGTAGATAGGACCTGACACTCCTCATAAAATTATCATCTTTTACTTATTTTTCTCCCTAATATTTTCCAGTTTGAGTTTTGAAACCCCTTGGGTTTTTATTTTATGAGTTACTTCATAATATCGTAGATAGGACCTGACACTTAAAAAACTAAAATCTTTTTCCTTGCCTCACTTTATATTTCACTTGCTTGATGGAACCCTCGTGGGTTTCTCTTTTATGAAGTTGTAGTGAAAACCCATGCATAGGACCTAGCCCTCTTCATAAAATTACCATCTTTTCATGTTTTCATATTATCTTTGTTCTCAACTTTAGCTTTTTGCTTCTTTCAATACATGAAATTTGTGAAAATAATCTATGTTATCATGTTTTTCTCCATTTCCCTCATTATTTTGATAATAAATCACACTTTACTGTCATTGTGTCCCTTTTTTTCCTTTATCACATTTTTAAAAATTTGAAGTAATTCAAACTATTCCATGTGTCATTCCTCTTGATTACCCCTTACTACAATTCCACATTAGATAAAACAAGGTCAAAGTCAGGATAGAACTTTTATTTCACCTTGATTTAAGAGACTCTTAGACCCCATACTCTTTGAAGTTATCTCTCTCTTATCATCCTTGTCCCAAGTATTCAAATGAAAGTCATATTTAGCACCCATGTTTGGTTTTCTAAATCTATATAGAGGAGGAACAAGGAAAAGCCATCAAGAAATTTAAAAAACTAAATAATTTGAAACAAAAGGCAATGTTATACAAAAGGCAACATACAAATATTGAAAGTCAAATAACACCAAAAGACATGATTGCAAGCACAAGTCCTATGTCTAATCGAAGCTCAAACTCCATAGTTGGCCTCACAGAGAGCCAAGGTCCATTGGGGTGTGGTATTCTAGTAGATTAGAATAGGTTAATTCAAAAAACTCTATGGTGCTACCTACTTTATCATGTAAGTAACCAATATTTACAGTAGACTGATGGCTCTATAAGGGGTCCTGAGGAACAGGGAACATGATGTGGGAAAGTAGGTCCATTTTTATTTTTCATTCATATAGACTTCATGGGAAGATCTATATACTTCATTTTCTGACCTAAGATTTGTGTGGCTAAGAGAAGTTCTTCATAGTCCTTAAGGTTGAAAGTCCTCTTGTTTTAAGACATGTAATTTTAGTGACTTGACTTCGATAAAGAATTCTTCTACCTTGGTTTTTCCTTCATTCTCCCCTCCACCCATTTCATTTCCCACCTTGACAAAAAAATTGTGATTCAAAATTTGTTTTCCCTTTTTGTTTACTTACTTCTTCTTCATCTCTTCAAAACATGTTAGTATTACTTTTTTTCAATTTTATTTATCCTTAGAGCGAAACAACTTATTTGAGCAACTATGGATTACTTCTTTCTTTTTCACCATGATTTTACATTTATAGAAATGTCTTACATTATTTTTACCATTTTTCATTTTTTACTATCCTGTTGTCCTGGACACCTAAGTTTGTACCCTTTTTCTATTGTTGAGTGAGGTTGGCTTGAACGACTTCTCACTTAACAATGTTGTTTTCCCTTTTTACGCACTTTTTCCATTTTTGAGTGAGATAAGGATTGTTATTACTCACTCATCAATGTTGCTATACTATTTTTTTTTCTAATTTTACATTTGATATTTTATTACCATCTCCTTTTTGACATGTATCCTTGGTTTGATTTGATGAGTTTTCCTTTCTTACTTAAGGTTTACTTGTATCAATTTTTTGGTCTTTAGTAGCCTTGGATTTTTAGTTACGCATTTTAATCGTTTTATTTGACTTGGTAATTTGTTTTAACATAAAACGTGTTACCCCAAATTTCCAAATTTCCCAAGTACATCCCATCCTCATACCAGTGGTTATCTTGTATTTTCTTACATTTTTTTATTTTTACTCTTTAGTTTTATATTCTTGGGTTTGTTGAAAGCAGTCTCTATATCCTACACAATAAAAACTAACAACACAATAGATAACCATTCAATGATAAAGGTAATTCAAGGTACACATTTCATTTAATTTTAATTTATTTACTTTTGAATTGTTTATTTTTAGTTGTTTTTGTTTTAAAACACTATAAATTTTTTCTTAGCATCAGCATTATGTGTTACTATCTTCTTTCTCGAAGCACCATCACATGTTTCACCTTAGTGACACATGATGAGATTCAAATGGAGCATAGTTATACACATAATATCTTTAACTTTTATCAAACACTGATGCTTTACATCTTGTAGGAACCCTTCAAGACTCAATCTCTCTGAGTGCATGTCTTAAAGAATGTACAAGAAAAGGGGTGGGTAGACCTTTGGTGCTTCATAGGATTTTTTTCCCTTATTTCCACATTATTACCAATCCAAAAGTATCCTAAAACTATTCCCTAAGCTATAACTACTCCCTTTCACACTCCTCTAGTATTTTTCTTTTTTCATCCTTCTTTTCCTCACCTTGATCCCCTTTTGTTAGTTGACTATACTAGGTCAACTGAGTCAACCCTATATTTTTTTATCCTTTGATTACTATACAAGGTTGATTAGGTCAACCTTGTACTATTTTTTGGTATTTTTAATTGATATCTTTGTTAGCCCTTCATTCAACCAAGCTCAAGACCTAATGATTTATCTCCTGAAAACATACAAGCTTGACTGGGTTAACCCCGTACAACCATCATATTCACAAGGATTATGGGTGAGAACCACCTATAAATACAAGATCATTTCATCAGTATTTTAATATGTAATCACTATTTATTATTCACTCGTGCTTCTATATAATCTGCTCTTCCACCATTGTACTTAAGCAGTTTTATCTTAGGTTTTTTACTTGGAGAATCTAGTCTTGTGGATAAGTATTGAATGCTTTGGCCTTTCTTATTTATTCTTACAAGCTATAAAAATGTCTTGAAAATCCCCTTTGGCCAAAGGAGAGATTGAGTCTTGATTGGTTCACATTCAAGTAAGTATATTCTAATTTTATTCTCTTCTCTTTAATAGATAGAAGTAGCATAAGTATTGGCTCAAATAATAGTACTCTTCATATTCCATGTATTAGGGTCTTACTCATACATATCTTAATTAATATTCTCCTATGCATGTTTTTATTTTTTACTAACCCCTCATATTATGCCACAAGCTTTGGTGAGCACTAGATTAGATTTACTTTTTTATTATTAGATATAGAGTGAATATAAAAACCTAGGACTCTTTTAGGGTTGTCACTTTATTGTGTTAGACTTTAGGAATTAGAACCCTTCCTAGCATGATGTATTGTGACAAGTGATCTCCTCATCAGTTCTAATGAATCCACATGTTGATCATTCTCCCACTTATCAAATGTATTCCCAATCGAAAGTGTAGGTATGCTCTTTCTTCTCTGAGCTAGGATTGATTTATAGACATGATGCATTTTTTATTGCATACACCATGAATATGTATAAGTTAATTTTTTCTATATATTATAAAATAGGAAAATAATTCCACTTGAGAATAACCATCCCTCACCCTTAAGCACTTATTGAGTATCATAATCACAAAAAAATATAGATAGAGTTAAATTGGCTGGGTTGAAGGAATTTAAATTTGATTTATGTATTGATTTTGTGGTCACAGCCTATAAGTAAGTTTGTTTTCTTTTATGATTGTGAAGATAAATGTTCCATGTTCTGTGAGGTAGAGAACTCCCCTAAAGTTCTTCTTCATCCTAGTTTTTTCTATTTGTGACTCCCTATCTATATCCTTTCCTTGAAACTTATCTATTACCTATACTTCAATCATCTACCCCTCATTCCTAGTTGTATACCTTCCCACACCATGATTTAGGTAGCTTTTTTTTGGTATTTTCATAAACTAGCAACTCATTTAAACACAAATATGAAAATATGCATGTTTTTCTATCAATTTTTGAAGGTTCTTATCCCTTGAAACATATTCTTCATGATCTATGGTCACACAATAATCTACTTGGATATTTCAGAAACATCCATGGGAAGGAGCATTGGCAACATCTTTTTTCATAAATTATTATATTATGGTCTCCTACATACAATTTTAAAGCATACAATGCATGTTTAAATCATACAATGTTGTGAAATGTCTCATATTTGCATGAATTTATACAATAATTATTCTTAAATTAGATGGTTTGAAAGGTGTTTTAATTAAATAATTATTGCATGGGATGTTTTTCAAGTTGATTGTTTAGGAAGAGGTTATTGTGCAAACTTGTGTAGAAATTACATTTGATAGTAGTGTAATGCTTTTATCTTGTGGGAATGATGATATAACTACACAAGATATTCTCCACAATTTCAATGCATCTAGAAATTTCTAAGATGAAAAAAATGGTTGAATGGTAGTTGATGAGAAGAATCCAACAATCAGTTAAACCTTCATATAAGGGGACACTATTTAGTTTATTGATTATGATATTTCCATTAATCATCAATGTATGGTGTGTATTTAGATTTATATGTTGACATTGTATATGAAACACTAATTTATTTTGAAGATTTAGGTTTTAAAGTTGCATATAATGAAAGACACTTAGATAAATCAAATAAAAACACTTTTATGAAATCTAAAAATAGGGAAGTAAATGGTAAAAACATAAATAACTAGAAAATAATGTTAATGTTAACTTGGAACCTTTTTCCAATTGTCCTAAATGAAACACTTAAAAATTAGAAACATTTATGAATAAAAATATAAAAATAATAATTTTATAATTTAATAAAAATAATAATATAACACACAGTGAAAAATTGAATCTAATAAAAGTGGATGAGATTTTTACCATAATCCTATTAAGGAGGCCCCACCTCAGTTGGAGTTGTGTCATAATCCCTTCCTCTTTGATACACATTTATATTTAAAATCACATCTTAATTGATTAAAAAAATTATATTAATGTGAATATTGGTACAATGAAATTTAAAATATACATAGCATGGTTCAATAATTTCATATAAATTCCCAATTACTATTCTCTATATTTTACCTATTATCCCATGTCTTATTGCTTGCACATTAAATAATGAGGGTATGTTTATATTTTTATCAACTAGTTATAATAGGGATTATAAACTATATTTTGGTTGTTAAAATAATATATCATAAAAATTCAACACATGTACTATGGAAAATTTACATCTAATAAGCAAATAATAGTAGAAAATAGGGCATAACAGTTTGTTTCATGGTTGCAATAATTTGGAGGTACACTCTCCAATAAAGGTGTGATGATGAGGTATTATAACAATGATTTACCTCACTTCTAATTTTATTTATGCATTCAATTTTTCTCTTTATTTTGTACAATATTTTGAAGAGAACTTATGAATTGGTTTGTTGGTATTAAAATTTATTTCTATAAAAAATGTAGTTATGGGGTATTTTTTGTTGTGGATCAGTACTTATAGCCTAATTTATTTATATCGAAATAGGGTAACTGGCATGTTCTAAGAAAGGATAGTTATTTTGATAAGTTTTTGCACAAATCATTATTTTAACATATTTTTCTTAGTGTAAATATTTTATTTATTCCATATGTTGTTTCTTTGTTGTGTTTTCCTCCTTTGTGTTTGATCACATCATTCATATATCTTATACACTCAACACCTTGGCACCTACCTTTTATTTCACATTGATGTTCATCTATCCACATGGTCTATGTTATTTTATAAGTTGTATTGACCCTTTCCCTTTGATTACTTATCCCATTACAACCACCATGTGAGCTTCATAATAATGAAAACACATGTTTTGAGATCTTCCATCGTACAATGAATTTCAATCCAATAATATTTGTATCTTGCTAAAATCTTACACTTTATTTTGTTTTTTGATTGCACCCTTTGGATTATTTATTTGAGTTTCTTCTTTCGTGTGTCTTATAAATTATATTTATGTGAAACTAAGTTTCACCTACTTATTATCAAGGATTCCCCTTGTAGTTATTATTTATTGATTCGTATAAAAATTTATAAAATACAAAAAACATTAAAAAAAACACACAAAAAAAGCTAAAACTAAAAGAATTAATTTTTTGATGGATACATATCATTCTTATTTTCTTGTGTTATTGTTTTTTAATACATGTTACACATATGCTTCTCGCATTATTATTTGAGTGGGTGTGATGTAGGATATACAAGTTTTGTTTGATTATTGACTATGTGATTGTATACAACTATTATCTTACCTACATCCTAGGGGTTTGATCAAATGTTTTGGATGCAGTTTCTAAGGGGCATGTCTATATTAAATATTTTATGGTGATATCTTTATTTCTTTGTATTTATCATATTGAGATATTTATAATTATTAGATCATATATTTATAGTACCTACATCTTGAATACTACATGGATATTTAAATTATAATATTGAATTGGGATTATTACATTGTTTTAGATTAAGGTAAAAACAGGTTTTGAAGGGGCCCCAAAACCCTTTAACAGGAACAAAAAAGATAAAGCATTACCATGCTCCAGGAAAAGCCATCCTTAAACCTACTAAAAAGTAGCAACAAAAATAGGTTATGCAAAGATAACCTCAAAACACCATTAAACAATCAACCCCCTAATATCCCACAAGATGCTCTAATATCTATTTTTAGGGGTAAAATCCAGAATAGTTGCCTGTCTGCCATCAGCAATATTTTGTATACTTTCTAGCTCTCTAGTTTTCCTTATGGGTCTTCTTTCGGGTTTGTCAGGAGAGCCAATATCCGGTTTCACCTTACGATGTTGTTCATCTCTTTTTTTGAGTTTATTCCGAGCAGAAACAAGTTGTTTCACCTTTGTTTTCTGGTCTTTTTTACTACTTGTTTCTACTCCCTTAGTATTCATGTTTTTTCCACCCCTTTTTCTTTGGTTCTCCTGAAGCTCCTCCAAAGGGATATCATTATCAGCTTGAATCTCCCTAGACTGAGAAAGGAGAATATCTCCCTCTTCTAAATTATTTACATCTTCAGCCAAGATTTCTCCTTCTTCTATAACACTTTTGTCATCAGCATCTCCCCATTGCTCTTTTATCCTTTGATAGAAAATTATTTGTCTTGATAAATCCATCAAATCTTCTATTCTTTGTTCAGGAGTTTTGATATCTATTTGCAGTCCATCTTCTTCTTTTTTTGAATTTTCTTTCTCAGCAGAAAACTCTTTATACGCCTCAGTTTGTGGATCTTTGGATTCTTCAAAAGAAGGATCTTTATCCACCTCTTCATCTAAATCTTTAGGATCTTCACTATTCTTTTGTTTTTGTCTATGATCTTCCTTTAGTTTCCATTCTTTCTTATGCTGAATTTTTCTCCCATCCAAAACACCACTCAGAAGATTTTTGCTTTTAGACAGACAGTTTTTAACGAAGTGCCCTTGTTTCTTACAAGCATAGCAAGAATTAGGCAAATCTTCAAAAAAAATCCCTTGAGTTTTTTTTCCCAACTTGGATATTATATCCACTTTTTCTGGGATGTGATTCAAATTTGCCACTTTGACATAAAGTCTGGCACTTTAAAGTTTGGATTTGGAAGCCGTAGCTTTATCCACTGTTACAAGTTCACCAAAAGAACTGGCAATACCTTTAAAGATTTCCTCATGCCAAAACTCTAAAGGGAGTCCAGGAAGTCTAACCCAAATGGGAGTGGTTAAGAAAAAAGAATCTGATAGATCCATCTTGGGCTCCCATTTTTTGATAGTAAGAGAACATTTATCGAAAGACCACGGTCCTCCACTCAAAACCATATTCATGTCTTCCTTACAATTGAAAATAAATGAGAAGAAACCATTCATCATTGGTGCCATTTCTATCTCTCCTCTAATTACCCATTTCTTTTTAACCATTTTTTTTAGAGATTCCATATCTGGTCTTGCTCCTAAAAATTTACCCACTAGGGTGGAATCCATGGAAGACATAGAGAAATCTATTAAAGGGTCTGGAATGAAAACTTGAAACTCACCTTTCTCCAAGTAAGATTTAGCAGTCACCGGTGGGAAAATAGATTTTCCATTGGGTTTCTTGCCAAACAGAGATGACCACTTCTTTTGCTTTGCATTCTCTGCCTTCAGCACTTCTGAAGAATTTTCCTTATTAAACTGCACATTATCTTTTTCCTTTGTTACATTGTTGTGTTGTTACATGCATGTCTTTGATTATTTGATTATTTTTATGTGTATTCTTGTGAGTGTTTAAGCATTTTCATTTCTTGTTTCATTCTTGGCCATATAATATCCTCTAAGTTTCATGTCATGTCATGATATTATGCCTTGTGAGTAGTATGTCCTTGTTTTTATTTCCTATATGTGGTTACATTCTTTTATGTGATTTCCATTATATATTATGTGATATTATATGTTTTGTGCTATGGCATTTATCATGTTCATGAATATTTATGATATTACTATTCTTGGTGCCTACGTTTTCTTGGTATTTACCATGCATATATAGGGGAACACTACTTGTGTGTGTTATTCATTAATTTATCTATCCCTGATATAGGAAACATTGTAAAAATTTTGACATGTTATCAATCTATATATTTATTTTATATTAGGGGCATCATATCCATCAATATATCTTCAAGTTTATATATATTATACATATATTATGAATACATAGAATTTATTTGGCCATATTGTTTTCCCCTATCTATTACATCCTCATATTAGTACGTTCACCTTCCTATTGAGATTTACTTATGATATTATGATGGTTATATATGTGTGATTTATAGGAGTTGTCAAGTATTCTAAAATATGTAGATATGTATTTTTAAAATTGTGATGTGCATTATGTTTTGCTTTGATTTGAGTGATTTCATCATAACATTATCAATTTCTTACGTACAATCATAGGGAATATATCCATATATTTCAATATTTTCAACATTAGCAAAAGGTATTTTCATATTTTAAAATTTATACTAAACTTAAATAAATTAAAAGTACAAAAATGGTATATTTTTATAGTTCCTCTATCAATAAACTGATTGGGTTTTCAAAACTACCTGAGAAGTGCTAGCTATGTCTAGGTTTTGTTTAAAAATATTGTACTTGGAATAATCAAAATAAATTTTAGTTTTCAAATTGTGGTAACATGGTTCAAGTACCACTAAGTATAGCCTTTTTTTGCTATAGTAATTATATTCTCATGTTTCAATTCATGTTTCTAAAAATAATTAAACTTTCACATTGTTATTCATTGGTTACTTGTAAAAATTAGCCATTAGTTAAAGGTATGCCATATTTTCCAAAGTACAAAAAATTATGAATGGATCCTTTCTCAAGCATCGTTAAATTTTTCCATCCTTATCTAGGTAATTAAAGGTAAATGCATTAATTTATTAATTTTATACTTTGATTTACACAAACATTCACTCACATATCCATATCAAAGAAGGTGTATTAAGTACACATCATTATTTAGTATAAGTCATTTCTCTATAGTGTTTTTTACATTTTTTTACAAGATTGGTCCACTTGTGTATATTTATATATATTTAGATAATTCCTAATCCAAACTAATATATCTCTATCCTTTAAACATTCTAGACATATTCAACATATATCCATTTGTAATTTTGAGATTTAATTATCTATTTTTTTTACTGCAAGCACCCATTTTGGACATCTATATATTCAAGGATAGATTTAGAGGTTACATTTGTATCATAAAATTCATCATGTGTTTTTTAAAGGAATATCCACCTTACCCTGATTTCTCATGCATTTCATTTTGTATATTATGCTTTTAGGTGATCTACCTTATGTTTTATCATATACTTGAGATACCTATATATATAAATCATTCCTAGTCATTTATCAAGTGATATTCAAGTAGAAAAAAGTGGCAAGTGTCATTCAAGGGTTGAGTAATTTTTACCCATAGTTAAATCTAGTGTCGTCATTGATAAAACTTATTATCTCAAATTTGTGTGATTCATCAAATTTGTGTAATGAAGCTTAGGAATCTTTACCCACAGTTAAATCTAGGGTCATGATGAAATCTTCCAACTTCATAATTGAATCTTATTCAAGATATTTTTGTATCATTTATTTTCACCCAAATAGGGTTTAAGTGAATGTTCATGTAGTTACATAACACATTTGGGAAAGATGAAGTTAAGTTTCAATGCTTGATATTCTATTTTCATGGCACATAAGACTACATTGACTTTGATTTTAGTGTGCTTAATATGTAGTTGTAACTCCTCTAAGGTTTCCTAACCCCTGCCATTTCCTTTTATTTCTTAAAAATTCATTTGGGGTGAAATATATTAAGAGAAGAATAAGAAATCAAATCAAAATTTATCCCCTTACATTTATGAAATCAAAGACACTATACTATATATCGTCAGACATTGCATATGCAAAATAAGTTTTAGATTATAAAACTGAGCATAGTATATATTTGGTGCATAATTGAGTATTCAATAATAACTAAATAGGGATATATTTAGTAGTGATTCATGGAGTTACATCACACATTAATAAAATAGTATGTTAAAAGTCAATGCTTGAGATTCTATTTTTGTGGCACGTAGGATTACATTGGCTCTGATTTTAGTGTGCATAATATGTATTTGTAACTCCTATAAGGTTCCCTGATCCATATCATTTCATTTTAGTTTTTCATTATATATTTTTGGTGAAATATATTAAGAGAAGAAGACATAAAATCAAAAATTATCCACTTACATTTATGAAATCAAAGACACTTTACTATATGTCATCATACATTGCATATGAAAAATAAGGTTTATATTCTAAATTTGAGCATAGTATATATTTGATGCACAATTACATATTCAATAATAAATATACAAGGATATATTTAATATAATAAAATATATTTTTAAAAAAATTGGCAATAAGATAATAAATATCGAATCTATTGTTTAACATTCAATATTTCATATTTCAAAGAAAACTTCATCATAACTTCAAATCTATTAGTTTCTCTAACAACCCAAGAATTCTAACCAAATTTATTCATTTAATAATTTTCATTATTTCACTTAAATCATATCTCAAATTTTTGTGATTGATCTAGCACATAAATAATAATCATCATCTGAAATTTGTCCTCTTCTATTACTCGTGCACCAATTGGATTTTATATAGTTAACATTCTTACATCAATAATCTATTAAAAAATGAAGTAATGATATTTAATTTCTATATATAAGAGGGAACAAGAATCACACATTTTTAGGAATATATTTATTATAATAAGATACATATTAATTGAATAAGTTAGAATCATAGGAAAAAACATGTACAACATATATGCTCACATATCTTTGTGAAGCATTTTGTAAAATTTCAAATTTAATTTCTGGAGGGAGAAATATGAATCTCATATTATATTTGGTATAGAACACTTAGTTCATGCCTAAAGAACCATTAGCAACAAACACGTGAAAAAAATTGGAATTGAATTTCAACTATCTTGAAATAAGGAGGAAAAAGGGATGAGAAGATAAAGTTTCATCAGTTCTCTCAAATATTATATATTTGTGTCCCATGATTTCAATGTTGGATTTATTATTTAAATGTTTGTTGGAAGTGAGTATTTTTAGATTGATAATTGTAGATAATGTTAAATATAAATTTGAAACATGGATTAAATAATTTATTTTATTTATTTATTTACTTTATTTTTAATTTTTTTTTTGAGGAATGATTGTGGCATAGACGATGTTGTAACTGGAAAGAGAAGAAATCAATTGAGGAGAAGTTGATAGAGATTTTTCAAAGGGAATTATTAAGGAATTTATTATTGACCAAATTGCATTGGAAAAAATACATCTTATTTTATGGAAAAGTTTGTTAAAACTAGAGAGCATCCCAAACAAGTGACACACATGGTTGTGTGAGTACGAAAGAAAACAATTGACTTTTAGTGTGAAAGTTTGGATGTTGGAGGAGTACATACACGTCTTTAAAAATGTGGCTACCCTAATTGATGTTGCAAAAACAACAATTTTAAATTGGAAATAGAAACATGATGACATGTCATGAGGATTTTAAGATATTTATTAAAGCTCTACAGATGCATGGAGAGGTCACAATTGGAAAATAGGATCCCCTTTGAATACATCATTGTGGCTTAGGTAAACTAACAATAGGTTATATGGAGAGAAAAAAACAATAGATATAAAAATGATCTAAAATAATTTCACATGAATCTAGCAACACTAGTTTTCATAGAATGTTAGTGCACTCAAGAAGAATATCAAGATGAATGTTTTTGGTGGAATAATGAAAAATGTAGGAAGTTGGACAAGTGGTTTTAATCTCAGCAACAAATCTGAATGTGTAGCTACAAGTGTACTTATCCTTACTCCATGAGGAATTGGATGAGGGGTATTTTAAGGAAGACATTGTAAAAACCCCTTCTATGGTGAATGTTTAGTTGAAAAAAAAACACCTCCACTGACTTTTTACAAATTTAATTTCTTTTTATAAATTTTTGGGCAAGGTGCAACATGTATAAGATCATTTTTTCTCTAAGTGAAGTTAGATTTGATAAACACATATAATCAATGGTTGCCTAATTAAATTAGTCTATTGAAAATCTAAAATGATAGTAGACTAACATAATACTTATCTAAAATCCTAAAAAAATGGATAAATATTATATAGAGGTGAAAACCAGTAAAAGTCACAATGTGCAAGATAGGAAAAAGAACATCAAGGTTCTAAATTTCAAAGAAGACGAGAAAACTCATCTCTAATACTCAAACATATAAATTTTGATACCTTCGTATGTATACTTTTCATAATTTCTAGAGATGACACAATAGATTAAGACTAAAATACTATTATGAAGGATTTACCAATGAGTTTTTGGGATAGATAATTATATGTAGAGATCAATGTGAAGTCATAGCATAGGGATAAAACATTTTTTGTATATGCAATAAAAGGATAACTTTGAAATTTTATATATGTAATGTTGCTCTAAGAAATATTATAAAGGGAGACAAATGGTTTGAAGATGAAACATCATAATGTAGTCTATAAATGTTTTTAATATTCATGGAAAAGACTTTGATTATCCCTGGCCGAATATACTTTTATCAAATGCAAAAAAAAAAAAAAAGTTTAAATTTATTGTATGATCCTTTCTTCTTCTTTAGGGGGAGTGGAGGAGGTTGGGGTGGAGGTGTGGAGGAGGTATATGCAAGGAAAAGTATATGCATGACTCCATTGTGTTTAGTAAAATTTAGTTTAACCTACATTAAACTATGATAATCTCAACTATATAAAAACTTATACATGTTAGCTTAGTTTACTTATTATGACTTGAATGAAGACACACCTTTATGAGGAAGGGATGGTATAACCTAAACTCGAATGTGGACTATGTACTATAAAAACTAACAAACATGAAAATAACCATTTGATAACTATCTAGACGTTAGGAAATAATTTTGTGATATTTTTTTTTGAAACAAGGAATAATGTATAAAATTATAAAAATATAAATTTTATAACTTAAATAAATCTATTTTTTTAGTTTAACTCATTACAGTAGTCTTACCTATATAAAAAATGACACAACTTAATTTAGTTTCTTTAAAATGGCCCTTATGAAGCTACATCCCTATGAGAAAGGAGTGGTATTACATAGATTATAACATGAGTACTATTCTCATAAATAATATCTAAAATGAAATAACTAATGATTTATTATATTAAGTTGTTAGGAAATAACTTGTTGATCATATTTAATTTTTGGAATAAATTATAATGTACATAATCATTAAAAAAGGAAATTGTGTTAATTAAATCAAATGGTTTTATGTAGCATTATAATTAACACATAGATCCGATATATTTCAAGAGGTGACTATGAAGAAGTAGATCTCTAACTCTTGATTGCAAAGGATGTTCATGTGTCCTTAACCTCTAGGTTAAGGATATAAGTATGATGTGCAAATGGTGGTTTATCAAATATTCATAACATAGTCTATAAATATAAAATGGCATCATTAAAACCACCAAAATATGTTTTGTATAGTTTTAAATTTACACTAACATGCAATTTGAATACTTGTGTTTACATAGTTTAGATATTACAACTATAAAAATGGGATGCACATACAAATTTCCATTAAGATTAGCTTGGAGATTAACAATATACAAATCACTATATGACTACCATCACCATCAATGGATCCCCCTACTAAAGACATTCACTCATATCTATAATTGGAAATGAAAGTAAACATTCCATCCTTTGTGCAAGTGGATGTCGACATTCACAATATCCAGTCTAACATGGTAGATGGTATACTCCTCACCCCTATTTGACTATTGGGGTGGTTGCATAGAATTAGGGGATAATTCTTTAGACATCCACCCAAATATTCAATAACATGAGCGTATTATCTAAATAATGTGTACATGTTATTATATAACATGTACGCATTATGGCTCGGTAGTTACCGAGCCATAATGCATACACATTATATAATAACATGCAAGCATTATATAATTTTTGATGACTTACCTCATGTACATGGTTTCATAGTGATGTTTGGTATGCACTGAGCTTTCCAGTGGATTTATGGCAAGTAATTTTCACTTGATAGGCATAAGCCCAATTGCAAAATGAGTATTATGAGAGGTAAGAAAGAAATTGTGAAATAGGGGGTCATGGGATATTTTTAAATTAAAAAACATAGTCAATAATGTATATGCATTATATAATGCTTTCATGTTATTATATAATGTGTATCCATTATGGCTCGGTAACTACCGAGCCATAATGCGTATTACGGAGCCATAATGCATACACATTATATAATAACATGCAAGCATTATATAATGTATATACATTATTGACTATGTTTTTCAATTTAAAAATATCCCATGACCCCCTATTTCACAATTTCTTTCTTACCTCTCATAATACTCATTTTGCAATTGGGCTTATGCCTATCAAGTGAAAATTACTTGCCATAAATCCACTGGAAAGCTCAATGCATACCAAACATCACTATGAAACCATGTACATGAGGTAAGTCATCAAAAATTACACCTACTAACCTTGTATTTTACATTTTTTTTGTCTTTTACATTGTTTAATTTGTAAATTATTTGTTTTAAAAATTCTAATCTACTGCAGAAGACCATAACCATCCTCCTAACCCTCCAGTTGATCATGTTATTCATGTGGCTGACCCTCTACCTAATCCTCTACCTGACCCTATACCTCATCCTCAATTTGACCCTATTAATCCTTTGGCTAACCCTCTACCTAACCCTCCTATAATTCCACAAGATCCCTCAGGCAGTTAGGAGTATCTAGCTGCACAAATTATGGAAAACAAAATTTAAATTGAGCAAATAATCAAGAGAATGACGGATCCTACATCCACCAATAACCACTACACTTATCTAGTCAATAACCTAGAGTCAATATTATGTCAAATTAACTCGATAATGAATCAAATTGATAGATGTGCATCTTATTGGGACACTTGTAGGGATTATTATGTTGATAAATTATCAGCATATGAGGTAAAAATATATTAAAATCCAACATTTGTGTATTATTCATTGACCCAACCACTAATGCACTATTTCTAGTAACTATTAAATGTTTCCCAATCCATAGTTGCTAACATAATTTGATCAAATCCAATTTTTTAGACCGATGGTGGATGGTGTTCGATTATCCACCAGTAACAACCATGAGGTCCCATTGTATTTTCTAAGTAAATTATATTGTGGGTTTACCCTTAATGAGATTCCAAATTATTTTGATTATAGTGAGTTTTAGAGCTAGGGAAAAGGATATGTACAGGATCAGTCAAGTTGGAATCATATGTCAAATTGACGTAAGAGAATCCATACCCAAAATCCATTTCATCTTGAGATCCCTTCTATAGTGAAGGAGGCTATGGAGATCAACACTTTTCATGCACTTAGTGTGTTTACCAATATTCTCATTCAAAATATGAGTAAGGTTTCAATGATTGATGCTAGAGATATGCCACCTAGTGTGCATATCCAACCCCATCATTATAGATCTCATGGATATATATGTAATATACTTTCTGATTATGATGGTGCTAAAGGTTTAGAGGGGGCAGATGATATACTCTTGAGTGAAAATTTTCTGGCATGCACATTTGGTGTGTCATCATTGGCTACTGCATGGATGCAGTATATTTTATATATTTATGGAATGTCAAATTTAAGCTTTTATTTTTAAATTTAAAATCTAGAAATTAATTTACAAAAAAAGTTAATAATATATATAAATATTTGTTTATATTCTAGGAGGAGATGGTTTCTTGAACATCACAAACCATGTTTGTAGGATTTGATCTTATGCAACCATTATTTACATATATAGATCTAGGTGATGTCCCATCCATTACTGTAGCTACCTATGTTAACATGATAGCTTTTAGTTATATAGAGGTAAAATTTGAGTACATCTTACACTCTTGGTTTAATAAATGTTTAATAATTTGCATGTATCTTTGATACTTTATAGAAAACTAAGTGAGATCGTATTTTCTTAGTAGATGTCTTAAGTAGACACTCCTCCATCATTATGAGTAGAGATGCAAATAGGCATTAGTGTAGTGATGTCATCTATATAGGCCCTCACAAAGGTACATATTAACTTGTAATTTTTAATTGTAAAGTATTTATTTTTAATAATTTTACTACATACTTTCCTAGTAAATATAACTTATGTGATTGTATTATTTATTCAAGGTTGTTGTATGACATATGATAGTCCAATTTAGATGGTTAGTAGGGAAGCATCTCATATTTCATCCTCATTTTATATGTATGTTCATGTAACTCATCCTGTCATTGACCCAATCAAGCATCAATTTCAGATTTATCAGGATTATGAGATGGAAGTAAGTGCATGTTTAAATGTTTTTAATTCTATTTTAAAATTAATTTCTTAATTTGGTTACATACATATTTTATGTTGCATCAATTTCAGATTTACCAGATTCATGAGATGGAAGAAAGTGCATGTTTAAATGTTTTTTATTCTATTATAAAATTAATTTCTTAATTCAGTTGCATACTATTTTATGTTAGTTTTCTAATAATACTTGTGTTCCAATAGGTTCATCTATACGGGAGCTATGAGAATAGGAACCTCAATTGGACCTTGGGGAAATCCAAGGTATTCGAGGGATCTCAATCTACCATCATGGCATCCCAGGGAGGGTCTTCTTCAAGGAAGGCAAAGAAAGCAAGGTTATTTGATTTTAACTCATGTCTTACATGTGATGTACTTTTTTATCTTCCTATATGGTAATGTATGCATTTTTTATGCCTATATATGTCAATATATGTACTTTTGACATTGTACATGTGCCTATATGTCATTCACTTAACATTCTATTATGTTTTTATTTTGTAATAAATATGGATTTTATTATTATATTGTAGTTTATACTGATATAATATTATTTTGGTAAATGGATGAATAGGTAGTTGAAATTTATGTGAATGTACTTGAGGTTGTATGATTAAATTTGTATACTTGTAGTGCCTAAGATGGTTATAACTTGATTATAATGGATTTAATGTTTAAACACTAGTGTAGTATGGATATGATATATATCATTTGATTAAGCTAGGATCATCTAATAAATATGTAAAATTTGTCATGATCTAGTAATACATGAAACTAAATTAGTAATGTCTAAGGACCAGTGACTATAGATACGTTAATTATCCCAAGTGGTGTCTTATTTATATTACAAGAATATACTCTATTTTATATGGTTTTACCTATTAGATATTTATGTATATATCTAAAATATTTGTAAAAAAATTCATTGTCCAGAATTTAATACTTCAACTATTATGAATCATAATTGCATTTGTTACCTCAAATGTCATATATCTATAGAAGATAGAATGAATAATTTACCATGGTTAGAATCATTTTTTGGTTTTTTCTAGTCAAAAAAAGTAATTGGAGGAGGTTAATTACTTGTGTCACTACCTACATCAATGAATCTATCAATTGGATACACATTATAAAACTTTGGAGGTGACTTTTTAACTACCACATGGACATCGCCTTAGTCTTTGCATTGAGTATCATGGTTTAGAAAATATTTTTAGATGTTGATTTGTCTGATAAACTTATTAAATTCAAGTACTATTATAACCTTATAATTATATTTGCTTATCTTTAATGAAGTCTTGGCTCATACGCTTTAGAGTAATGTGCATTTGTTTTAAGAATGCCTAAGGAGTCTATGGAGATCCTAATATGCATTTACATTAGGGTTTTGAATAAAATACCTTGATTAGTTAATTTATTTTCACTATGGAGGTAAAGATATCATATTGTATTCTTGACTAATTTATGAGAAATGAGGTTTTTTTTACTTCCATTACCAACAATGAAGTGTAATGTTTGACCATTGATCCAAATTTCATAATATTAGGTTATTTATACAATGAAGTTTAATTAAAAAATTATAGGACTCAACTTATTCTTCTCCCTCAACTTCTCTTGCACTCCTAAGACCTCCTCTTGGATTCACTATGCTTAATGGCTTCCTGCTTCAATCATGCATTCAATGTCTCTACCTCTGCCTTCCAACATATTCTTCTACCTTTTACCATAACTATAATCTTATCTTATCTTTTCCTTCATTTATCTTGACTTAATTCTCTCTTTGGCCTTTTAAGGACTTTTAGGTATAGAATGCCTAATTTATGCTTCCAAGGGGTATTTTGGCCCTAATGCCTTCCCTTCGGTTCCAAACCTTATATAAATACTTCTCATATCAAAAATAACTTTAATCAACCATTTTTATGGTTTTAGACCCTCCTATCCTAGGCTTTTACCACTCTTGGCTTGATTCCTAGGCCTAATCCTTGTAGCCCTCCTAACCTGTAAACCTCCTTATCTAGAAAAAACTGACACTTCTGAGAAAATTAAAACATATATTCTATACCCTTTATTGTCACCCTATCTCATATTAAATTTTCTCTGACAACTCCCAGCAGAAGTGCACTTTATCTTTTATGGTCTTTGTCAATTAGGTCTCCTTGAGCTTTTTTAAGTATATGGGCACTTTTGTATATAATAAACCATATTGTAATGTTGTACCAACTCACTAAAACTCTCAAATATTGCATAAGGTCACCAATAGGCTCTAATGACCAATTTTAAAGTTAATATTATTTAAGACACACTCTCTCTCCCAAAATCTAACTTCTCTTAAGGCCTCATTAGACCTCTTTGAATGGATTGTGAACACCATTTGTTTTTTTAGACCTTCCTTATTCATTTCCAATATCCCATTAATATTCAATCATGTAAAATCACTTGTCTCAACTGGTTTCATCCTTTTCTAATCTTCCCATTGTATCTAAATTGACCCTATAGGACACTTGCATGCAATAACAACATTCAAAACAGGAGTATAGACCCAAAAACTCAGTTTTATTCTTACTCACAACTCCTAACACCCTCCAATATTTTTCAACACTTATTACACATGAAAACCTAACTCTATTTCAAGTTTCAAACCTTTTGACATTGTAAAGATAAAGATATAGTGTTTTCTCTCTTATCTAAGTCTATAGGACTGATCCTAAGATGAGAGTGCATTTAATTGCATCAAGTAAGTTCCATCAAATTTCAAAGCCTCTTTCCTTCAATAATAGGTATGACCTATCACCTTTGTTCCTTGTATGTAAGATAAGATCTTGATCATTAGTCTTCATCATCAAATCCTCTTGATTGTACTAGTCATCTACAAAATGCTAGGATTGAGACACCTTTTCCTTGAGTTTTTTAACATTTGACCTCACCAATGCCAATAAAAATACTTATAAGACTTAAATTACCTATCTAATCCTTTCCTTCAATGGATATTAATACAAAATACAATTCTTTTATAAGGTTAACATTCACTTTTCATGGACTATTACAAGCTACATATAGGGTTGGACGATCTGAGCACACAACACAAAGGTGTAAAGACTTTTAGACTATTCCTTCATTGACACTAAATGTTAAGACCTATATTATCACTCCTTTTTCCTTCTCCATAAACAATATAACCTTGATAACTCACTTCATTCTCTAAAATCTCCACTTTTAAGACTATCACAATTCATCTATAGGGTTTCAACGACTCTAATTGGCCTCTTTTATCCATTTGGATCTTCTGATCTCCTCTAATAAGGTCTCACACAACCTAGTAAGCTCTAAATAATCCCTTCCAGTTTCTAACTCTACTTAGTTTCCTTAAACCTACAAGCAAACATGTAGGTCTTGTCTTAGGAATGCAACTAGACCTCAAGTTACATATTGGGTGCTCTTTTGATGAGCTCAGATGTTTTTATTCCTTTGAGACCATTTCCTCACTAGGATTAGTATGTATGGGTATCCATTTTCATTAATTTTTTCCTTCTTATATTTGTAAATCAACTTTTCATGTACGCTTCAACACTTGACCTCTCAGATTGACTCTAATAGACCTCATATGCATGACCAAAGCATGAAAGTGAGTTAAATAGTTAAAACCTTTGAATTATGTTATAATAACCTAGAATATGACTCATGACCTCACATGCATATATATACATCTTTCATTGACCTCACTTGATGACTTAAAGGTGCTTATGAATTGACCTCACTTGATGACTTAAAGGAGAGAATTCAAATGACAATAATACTATGCTACTCATCAACCTTAACATCTCCAAAAACCTTAAAAAATTATAAGAAACCTTAAATTATTTTAATTTATACCTCCAAAGACCATTTTAAGGCATAACAAGACATAGTATGGAAACCAACAATGTTAAGAGGCATGACAAGTCAAGTTTTTAACTATAGGGGTGATAATTTGACCTATGAGGTCAGTGTTGTTATTTGATAACTCCATTTATGGTGGTTATTTGCTATAAAATGGCTCTAAAAACACATATAGATGGGTAAATGGCATATAATATCACATTCTTTGCCTCCCCTCATGCCTGATCAAGAAACAAACCACCCATTTAGGCCTAAAAATGACCCTGTAAATACAAGAAAACTGTAAAATAATAGTGGAATTTCACACATGCATAGTTAAAAATAATCATAAGTCATTTTTATCAGCCATAAAATCCCTCCTATATGTTTTTAAAAAATATTATTTCAAACTAGAGAAATTTTTTTAAACCTTTGATATTAATTCATGGTATAAGTTGTAGTGACGAGTCTTGAAATGCAATGTTTTGGCAATGAAGAGACAACTTGTCCAGTTCTAACATGCATTTTTACCTTTAAGACCCCCAGGTGAAAATATATCCATTGGCTCATGTATGGATAGGTAAATCACACATTTTTACAAGACCCCAATCTCTAATTGCACCTGTAAATACATTTTCACTACTGTTCATGAGGATGAAAACACTAACAATAAATATTATCAAAGTTTGAGTTGTTTGAAATATCCATTTCTATTGGTTATTCACTAGAAATTGGCACTTATAACATGTATGTATGGAAAAATAACATATAGGTCCATATTATCATCCTCCCATCATGCTTGATTGATAAACCCACCACCCATTCTGGCCTCAATAATGACCTTCCTAATATACGAAAAATGTAGAATTTTAGCTTAACTTCACACATGCATATAACATAAACCATAAGCCACTTAAAAAAACCATAATATACCTCCCATAGGTGTTAAAAAATATTCTTTCACCTGAGATCACTTTTTTTTAACCTTGGAGAGAAATTCATGGCATAAGTTGTAGTGATGGGTCTTGAAATGTAACTTTTTGGCAATGAAGAGATAAATTCTCAAGCTCCAATAGACATTTTTACCTCTTGGACCCCCAAGTGAAAATATATCCATTGGATCCATATATATAGGTTAATTACACATTTTTCCACGATCTTGACATCCCAGTCCACCCAGAAATACATTTTCACTATTATTGAGGAGGATAAAAATAATAACAATAAATGTTGTCAAAGTTGGAGTTGCTATTAGATAACTCCATTTTTGGTGGTTCTTCATTAAAAAATGGTACTTAAAACAAATTTTTATGGGTTAATAATGTCTAGGACCATGTTTTTGGCCTCCTTTCATGCCCGATTGACAAACCCACTCTACATTCTAGCCTAAAAAATGACCTCCCTAATACAAGAAAAATATAGAATTTTAGAGTAACTTCAAACATGCATAGAATGGAAACCATAATTAATTTAAATGAATTATAATATCCCTCCTTTGGGTTTCTAAAAAATATTCTTGCACCCCAGGGCACTTTGGCCAAGCCTTCAAAAGCAATTTGTGGCATAAGTTGCAATGCCAGGTCCTAAAATTTAACTTTGTGGCAGTGAAGAGACAACTTCTCAAGCTCTAATAGGAATTTTTACCTCTAGGACCTCCAAGTGAAAATATATCCATTGGATCAAAATTTTATGGGTAAATTACATGTTTTTCTATAACCCTAATATTGAAGTCCATCTATAAATACATTTTCACTACTATTCAGGAGGATGGAAACACTATCAACAAATGTTGTCAAAATTGGAGTTTCTATTTGAGAACTCCATTTTCGGTGCTTATTCACTGAAAATTATCACTACCAACATATTTATATGGTTTAATAACATCCAAGACCTCATTCTTGGTCTCCCATCATGCCCAGTCGACCAACCCACCACCCATTTTGGGCTCCAGAACAATGTTCTCAATACATGAAGGGCGATAACTTGGGTTTTATATCTAAAAATGACTTGAGATTTGGATTGAAGATATAAATTTCCATTTAAAAACCTTTTTAATTGATTTGATGTTTGTGGTTTACCTGAAGAGAGATAAAACACAAAAAATCTAGCTCAAAATCTCTGTGTTAGTCTTTATATGTTTGACACATTCTTGATGTTTGATCAGTTCATGCATATTGGTAAGGTTAATAAACATAATTAAAAGGTGATTTGGGATTTTTTAAATCCTTTTGATATTTAAGACTCATCTTTGATAATATTTCCTTTGGTTGAAGCTTGCTAAAATAGGGTTCTATACATTAGAAGTCATGTAAAGCCTATAGCCAGGAAAAAACCATGCATTATCAAGCCTTAGTTTCAATAGAAAAAAGTTGAGGGATGTTTAAATATATTTTTATAAGTCAATTTTAGGACATAAAGATTAAATTTTTTCAAGTTATAAAATTGTTCGTAAATATCCTGCTTGTTATTATGAGTAATTAAGAGAACAAATTTTAAGCAAATATTGCAATCTAAGAAAATCCATACATGATCAACTTTAGGTGTCTAAAAATAAAATATTTAGAATATAAAGGAAAAAAATTAGCATTGTAATGAGTTTTTTAAACACTATTTTTCTCAAGATATCTAAAATTCTCTTTCTAGTCCTGTCACACATTGTCCTTGAGGCTTAAAAACAATTGGAAACTTGAATATTTCCTAAATTACATGGTGTAAATTCCTAAAATTTTGGAATAATATGTGTTTTATCATGCTTGATAATATATAAGAGGTTTTAGGGTGAAGTTTTTTGTTATCACATGTGTGATGTGTTAGAGAATGCACACAATGCCTAATTTGGCCTAATCCTAGAGTGTAAAAGTGTAAAATAAAATGGAACAAAGATTGAGTTGGTTCTTGAAAACTTGAGATTCTCCCTATGACTTTAAAGGATTATTCAAGGACTAATATTCATTTCATTTATACTCTTGCATAACAAGATCAAAATAGAATCCAGGAGACCACCATCCCCAAATATAGGTCAACTCATGAAGGCATTTGACCCCATCAAACACTTCAAAAATAGATGATGCTCCTTTTATGTCTTTCTTCACTTAAGGAAACCTCATTTCAAAGACAAATGTTAAGTAATTTTAGGTTGATATTCTCATAGCTTCAAGAATATGAAATTATTTACTAACATTGCCAACCACATGAGGTGGAAGCTTATATAATACCACCAACTTACAAAAAAAATTAGTAAGTAATTATAAATGAAATTTATATGTAAACTACTTAAAAAATCATTAGAATTTTGTAAAATTGATTATATCTACATTTTAGAAGTCAATGTACCTACACATATCAATCTATCGAACCATTAGAATCTATTCTAATCTTGATAGTATAAATAATAGCTTTATGGTTGGACTCAAGAACTTGCTATAGATTCAGTTTAATGGCATTCCATGATATTTTATCAATTGAATATTCATTACAAGAACCAAATTTGAATAGTGGAGTACCTTTCTATGTGTTTCAAAGTCTTCAAACAACCATATATCTAAATTTTGATTGGATATTGTTGAAGACAAGTTCAAGTGACTACCAAAGATCTATTAGGATACTCAATGTGACTGTGGAAGTCAATTTTTTATTTTATTCTACATACTGACATAAGTAGTAATTTCTCCCCTCTTCATTGCCCTAGTATACAATAACTACAAAAACATGCCCTATATCACACAAAAAAATTATGAAAATATATGAAGATAGATAATGGGACTAAATAGTACATAATGAATAATATTCTACCTGGATACACTAGATCAAATACATGGTCAAATTCATATGATGATGTTCTATCTATAAATTATAATGCTTGTGAAACCTGATATATTTTTATTGGAATTAAAGGTATGGAACTTCAGTCATCCTCCCACTCTTATAACCCACACTCAAAACAAATAGATTCAATGCATGAAAAACATAAACATGCCAAGTGTCTCGTATGAACAGTCCAAGAGCTTGCATTTGAGCAACAAAATGAGTGGAGCTCACTTTAACTCATTACAATCATACAATTCTCATACTTTCCCAAGTTTTCTTCCTCCATTAATTAAAAATGCCTACAAATAGTAAAATTTGGTTGAACACCATGACACATGTTCTCATTACACCATTAAACCATTTTTTTTCTTCAATAAAATGATCACCCTTTTTAGATTTTAACTCCTCTCTTGTAATGAATCTTTTTATAAATGTTCCTTCACTATCATGTTCTCCTTTTCCATGGCCAACCTCAGTGAAACTCAAAATATGCTCTAAACTAGTGGTAAAGTGCATCCTCCTCAACCAATAAAAGATCCATGCATTCTTTAATTATGATGTGCATTTATTTGACTAAATATAATATTGACTGAAATGAATGTTCCTCTTACTCAACAGTCCATAAAACTTCTAGAAAACAATCATGTATGTATTATGTATAATGTGAATGCCTTTATACAATAATGTATCAGATAAAAATGTAGCAGTGAAAGATGTAGAGATAGAAATGTAGTATGAAAAAAATGTCACGAGGACAAAACATAGCGAGAAAAAAGGTAGCGGTATTGGTAATGTCACAAAAATGTCATGAAGAGCATAATTGGGACATTTTAGTGATTATCACATTATTTATTTATTGTCTAGTTCATTTTGGTGAAAGTAGTTAATAATTTATGGTGGAAAAGTAATGCACCAAATTTACAAGCAAAATAATAGAGGAAAATGTGATTTCATGAGTTTGGACCTTTATTTTAAAGTTGTGTCATCTTGTGTGTCAGTGACTCCTTTACATTTTATTCCTATGATATTTTGTCCTCGCTATATTTTTTCCTTTCTACGTTTTATACTCACTACATTTTTCATCCTACATTTTTAACTGCTATGTTTTTACCACTATTTTTTTGATCGATTCCATGTGAAAGATCACCACTGATATATAAATGGTACTCCCCTAATATTTTTCAATCTTGCTTAGTACTATTAGGTGCATGCATGATTTCTATATGCATGAATATGGAAACTTGTGATCAGTTGTAATATTTTGATTGAACTTATATTTATGGTTTGAATGTGTAATTTTTATCAAAGTAAACTACTAAAATAATCAAACCAAGTGGGAATGTGTCCTTGCTTATATTGAATTTTTCATCTAACCATCTAGACATGTGAGTATGCCTTGCATATTCATAAACAATTTTTTTCCTGAATTTGACCATAAATTCTAAAATAGGTATCTATTTTATAACAAGTTCACACCTTTTAGATTCTTTTCCATATTTTACTTGATATGTAATAGATTTTTATTTGCTCAAACCAACTAATTTCTATCTAGTTACACTTATTCCATCTCCATGGATACAATTTTTTTTATTTTGAAAATCTACCACAAACACTATAATTTCCATCCAAACATGTTTTATTATAAAAGAACTATCCATCTGGACTTTCACAAAAAGTGGTCGGAATAAATTCCTTGGCTTATTTTGATAGAACTTCTAAGCCACACTCTTGTAAAATATTGTTAGTATGCACAGTACAATGAATATGGTGAAAAACATCATAGTGTATTATAAACTCAACATATTACCTAAAACAACAAGTGGTGCACATGTGATTTATTTCTACATTAAAAGGTTTGGCCATATAAATATATCTTTGACTAATAGAAATTTATGGATGTTTTCTAAAAACATGGAGTATAACTATGTTTGAGTCATATCCAAAAAATGTGATGTATGCAGTTGATGATTATGAGAACCAACTCTTCTTTTGACTATATCTCTTTCATTAGGTGAAACTCTAGTATTGTCCTTCCAAAATTACACAAGTAAATCCTTAAGAGCATTGACTATAGCCTTGTCCTTTTGTGGAAGTCAACCAAATAATGTCCAGAGCTCATTGGTATTGGGTTAAATAAGTCTTTGGTGTCTTGAAATTGCTTTCATTAATGTTCTTTTGTCAATATCAAGCGTTGGGCTTATTTTTGAAATAAATCATTTTTTTTTACTATTTATTGCATAATTTATGATTATATGTTGGGCAACATTCAAATATTTGTTTCATTATTTAGGGCCTAATGTATGATTTGCGTCATGTAAGTTGTCAATAATTTATGAATTTTCATCATCCATATTAAATTTTCTTATCCATAATGTGTACATGGTAGGTCTCATCTTAATCAATTTCCTCGACAAAATAAACAATTGACTTCTTTTAGTATCATGACTCAAATTATGAAAGAAATTATTCAAAATTTCCTAAGCTAATATTCTTCAATGGTGGTCAAAAATTTTTTTAAGCATTTTTTTCAAAATATTTTCATCAACTTTAATTAAATACTAAAATTTCATACAAACAATTATTGGAAGTGTTATTACTAGTGGAACTTGTTGAGAGGGTGTTTCAAAATTTTCATTACTTTCACTGATGTTGGTCCCCATTTTGTACTAAGTAATGGATCCATGCCAACTTGGCAAACACACAAGTGAGAGGAAATCATGGAGAATGGTCAATTTTTTATTTTCTAGTGGTTCCAGCTAGTTGGAGGCTAACAACTCCAAAAAACATTAGGAAATAGGCACATGAGATAGTGACTGTCCATTAAATATAAGTGGCTACTTTTGAATAATGCAACATCAAGAAGAGGGTGCATGAGATAGTGAATACACATTGAAGACAAAGGGTACTAGAGGACGTGAGATGTGTACCTATAGTTCTAGCTTAGAAGTTGATGTGCTTCATTCCCCATGATCTTAGGATGCTCTAAAGCATATAAAAGGAAACTGAGCTCAATTGAAGAAGGAAGAAAACTAGAGTAGTGAAGCTCTAGTAAATTGATGTTGGATTGTTGATATTAGAAGATAAAATTAGTTTGGGATGATTGTAAAATATCCCCTTTGTAGTTCCCAAGCTCAAGTGTGAGCCTCTAGTCCTATATTAGTGTAAGTTGAGCTTATTCTTAGTTTATATAGACTGTTCGTGTATTTTTGTTTAATGTATAATTGAATAATCCTTTGTGAAACTAGTTAATGGATTAAATACTCCAAGTATTTGAATGATTATTGATTATATACATTATTTAGTTGAATGTGTGTTTGTGTTCTCCAAATGTTCTAATTGGGCTCATTTATGGTGGACCTATAGTTGGATACGAACCTGTGCCTATGGTAGGAAATGTGGCAAGTGTGGTAAGGAACCTACACCATAAATGAAACATGTGCCTAAGTTCAAAGACCATTCCTAAGTCCCTTAACCTGACACCAAGCTAGCCCTTAAGCCCCTAAATGTTATTAATCCTATGAAACCCAAGAATTGTGCCTATAAATGAATAAACATCATTGTGCTAACCCAAGCCCTTGATGAATAGAGTTGTGCCATGGCACAACTCAACCAATAAAGACCTTAGTCATTTCTATATTGAAATATGGGTGAGAAAATAAGGCCTGTGCCTTTATATCTTGATGTCAGCATAGTGAAGTGTTAAATGTTGAGTGCCACAAGAATCATTAGGGCCTGCACCCCTAGAACATGCCTAAATATGACCTGGAGATCTAGGTAGGCACATGACTAGGCCCATGACCTAAAAGATGTAATTTTCTAAAACATTTTGGTTTTATTTCTAGGATTATTGAATTTTTTTGTTGCAATGGTATACTAGGACAATGATCTAACTCTGCCTCAATAATATCAAGTGCTAGTTGGAACAAGTGGAAGATAGCTTTGCACTAAGGCATCTAGATTATAAAGGGAAAAAACTAAGGAAGTGAGTCCAAAACCACTTGTATGATGTCCTGTATGAGTTGTTATTTAGAAAAATACCAAAGTAAGTTTACCACTAGTTGGTGGCTTATGCAAACCATAAAATCAAAAGCTATGGACAGCACCCCAAGTGGATAGAAGAGCACCTAGAGAGGCTTGAGAACTTGGACACCACCAGGACTAGATTCATGGATAAATGGTGGAAAGGGGTGATAAATAGTTATATTTTTTAGTTCACATTCTTGATGTACTCCTGCCCTAAAGAAGGAGAGTACCAATTCTTACATGATCCTAGAGGCACATTTGTGAAAGAACTCTACACCAAACTCAAGAAGTTAATGGTAAATTATAGCTTTGAAATAGTGAGGATGGAAGGCTAAAGTCCTCTCACCTAAGAGAAACATAATGGGGAACAAGGGGATGTGTAGGTGAGGTGAAATGGAAGGAGATGAGAATATTGATAGTCATGAGCTTAGGAGATAGGCTTATAACAAGAGGAGGCATGCACTGATAATAAATATGGAACCTAAAAGTGTTGAGAAAAATTATAGTAAGTGGGAAGGGCATTTGGAAGGATCTCTTAAATGGTAGCCATGACCAAAGGAAGGAGCTCTTGAATCCTTGGAACAATCTCCATAGTTGATAGGCGAATGCTCAGAGTCCCTTTAAAACTTGACCATTGTAGATGTTCTAGATACACGTGTACCCTTTGAACCTATGGCATGAGCTCATGCATCAAATATCCTAAAGGAAAATAGAAGATTGATAGTTGACCTCAATGTTGACATAGAATTTTATTTATTTCCCAATTTGGACTAGAACTTCACGATTGGATAAGTTATCCTATAAGAGGAGGTAAGTGAAGATAACTCTAGACCTTGAGGTGTTATCCTTACAAGGTAAAATAGGATCACAAAAACCCTAGTTTAGCCAATGTCTATGGTGTAGCCCAGGAAACAACCCATAGGAAGTGGCCTTGTACCATTAGTAAATAATATGGCACCATATCTTCTATGATACCAATGGTAACCACTAGACCAGTGCCTAGCCTAGTGGTTGGAGGTGTTGGAGGACTAACACTAGGATAAGCACCTCAAGCACTAGATGCCCCCAACCCTAGAAATATTACGAGATGGTCATGCATCTTCCAAAGTATCATTGTGTGAATAACTCTTCAGAGCATGTGCTCAAGTGTGATTTACAATGGCATGCTTAGGGAATAACTCAATCTGAGTACAAGGAAACCTAGTTTATAATAACCTTGATTGATCATGCCCATACTTGGTATAGGAAGTATAATCTTAACCAAGCTGTGGTTGATTTTGACACTTTGAAGGGACCCTTTTTTAAGGAGTTTGATATACCTAAGTTTGAGTAGTAGAGCATTGCTACGCTCAAGGAGATAAACTAGGGATTTTCAAAGAGCATGCATTTATATGATGCTATATTTAAAATTTTCCTTTCCAATCTCCTTTATGACATTCACCCATCCTAAAATGTGTAATGGTTCATTGGAGGGCTATTAATGCCTTTCAAAAGGGAATTATCCATGAAAACCTTTATAGACCCTCAGGTAGTGCTTGAAGTCACACTTAGAGCTGAGGTAGTTGGGAGAGATAATAAAATAAATAGCCCATTCATGGAAGCATAAATTTCATCTATGTCCTCCCAACTATAGAAGTTGATCACTAGCTTAGTATAAGACACTACAATTAAGTTGTGGTGCATTGACTGTAAGACAAAGTGTCATAATAGGAATAACTACCCTCAGGGTAATGTGCACACATTGCTTCTCAGTTGTGAATTTTGTCATAAGGCACATGATGTTCACAACTACCCCTTGATGGAATGTGCCAGTAAGGTCAGCATAACCATCTACTTCAAATTTTATAACACCTACACTCATAACATAGTTGACTACCAAGTAAATGATGAAATGCACCAAAATATGGAGAGAGGTGAAAGGTAGGCAACTACAATAGTTAGAAGGTAGGTAAAATAATGGAATGTGGGTTATAGCCAACATAAAGTTAGATATGAAAACCAAAGAGACACTAGAGGGTAAGGTGGAGGATGCAGTGGAGGAATATTCCCATCATGATCTTGTTACAAGTATAGGTTGACTAAGTAATATCAACATGACTTCTTGACACATCCAACATGAAATTATTATCAAGGACCACATATGGTCAAAGAATACCCTGACTTGTATAAAAATTTCACCTAAGACAAAATGGGTGTCAACAGGGATGCAAACATGATTAGGTGAGAGCCTAAAGATATGAAATGTGATCCAAAGGTGCATTTAGCATGCACATAGCCAGTTAAGGTGTAATCAACCACAAAAAATGGGTTTACCGCTCACCCAAAAATTATGCCAATACAAGACATGTTCCTAGAATATGGAAAACTAATCTACACTAAGCATGTATTAAGGTTAGAGCTAAAATTTGTGCCCTATCTTGACCTAGAATGTCAAAAGGATGTCCTGTAACAATCCATGAGTGTGATACAAAAATTTTAGGGAGAAATCTAGTTGGATAGATATCTATAAGTACAAGTTAATGCCTCACATAAAAATAAAAATAGTTAGAAGGATGAAATATAGGAGCTGACAAAGATCCTACACCTCATACAAATATATGGGATGCTTCCCCCATTGAAAAATTTGCTCTTGGAGCATGTAGGGAAAAGGCCAAGTGAGGTTGTTGAGCCCCATGTAATTGAAGTTATTGCAGCATATATGGAATGAGCATGTGAAGAAAGGAATACTCATAATGTAGAGTATGACCAAGAACTACTAGTGAACACCACCATCGATGGTTGGTCTGTCTGTGAGGTGTTGATTGACACCAACACAATGGTTAATATCTTGACCAAGAATGCATGGGAGTAGATGGGTAGACCAACCTTGATGCCCTCTCTCCATGCACTTTTCATGGCCAACAAGACCTGAGCATAGCCGATTAGAATTCTATAGGACACCATTGTAGATATTATGGGCATCAAATAACATGCTAACTTTGACGTTATCAAGTTGGTTGAGTAGGATAACTAATTAGCGCTTTTAGGAAGGCCTTGGTGCTACACCAAGAATATAGATATATACTTTAAGAAGTGATGCATAAAATTTGAAAATGGCCAGGAAATGTTAGTGATCCCCTTTTTAAGTGACCAAGGACCCCCTATGTGGAGAGCATTGATCTAGAAGATGAGATCAACTATATGTATAACATCACAACATAGGGCACTAAGAATCTCAACCCTTCTAATCAAGGAGTGATCTATTGAGAAGATGGTAAGTCAGCCTTGAACACCACCAATGTCACTTACGATCTTTGGGTTGAAGAGGTTTACGAGATCACTAGTTGTAAATGCTATTTGGTGCACATAAAGGCACCAAAGCCTATGAAGGCTAACTCGGTCCAGATAGACCATAATTTAAAGTAATGGGTCCTATGCCATGATAAGAATGGAAAGAAGGTACCCCATATAAGAAAAGGAAAGCTTGCAACATTCACAAAATGTTAAGGGATCAACCTGGTAGAAATGTATGTCCATAACCTTGAAACATGTGCCCCTAAGGAGACAGGTAGAATAGGCACACTTGTGTACACCTTGAGGATCACTATCACATATTGGTGGGTAGTGAAAATGTCTAACTTGTTGAATTGGCCAAAGTCAAAGGTGGCCATGTGCACTAGGTTCAAGAGAAGCAATGAGAACTTAGATATCTTGGTATACGCTGGTGAATCTGACCTAGTAGCACATGTCCACCTATGTGAAGAGACATGGACTGAATGTGGCTTGATAGTCCTAAGAACTTATGGGTGCATGCCTTTTATAGGACTCTAAAGACATGGGAATTAGCATGGTATATGGTCAATGAGATGCATTAAGATATATCCAATTAGGAGGCCCTTATTGATAAGTTTGTACATACCTTATCATTTTCATCATAGAACTTAGAACTAGTTGAACCATTGTAATTAATTTAGTGGGCAGTGTTTGAAGACACCTCTATCCTCAAAGAGCACTTGAAAGACATGTTCATAGAAAAGAGGTTCATGCTTTTGACCTTCTTTAAGGAATAAATGATAAAAAATTACTCTAGCGAGGAAGATGATTAAAATTAGAAGGAACACTACTAGAAAACATTGACCATCAGAAGAAATCTCATGTACCAAGTAGATGATAACACTCTTAATGAAGAAGAGCCCAATAATATTCATGTTGAGAAAATAGAGGGAACTCCATAAGTTAAGGATTCTCACCAGGAAAATAATGAGCCCTACTATGCACCACTAAAGATCATCAAAGTAACATCAATGCAAAAGGAGAGCCAAAGATGGCTACTCTAGGTACCTATTGGTCTGATGTAGAGTTGGCATGAATGATAGATCTCCTAAAGGAATTCCAAGATTTATTCCCTAGGACTTATCAGGATATGAAGAGCATGCACCCATGCCTTGGGAAGATGAGCATAAATCTAATCGATAGTGTAAGACCAGTCAAAAATTACCCCTACTAGATGAATCCCAACCTCTACACCAAGGTAAAATAAAGATCGATGTTATGCTAGCCACAAGGGTCATTTACCCTATGTAATAGTCCAAGTGAATGATCCCAATGGTAATAAGCATTAATAAGGATGGGTGCATTCACATTTTCATTTATTATAGTATGTTGAATGATACCTACATCAATGACCCTTTGCCAACCCCATTCAACGATGAAGTCCTGGGAGTTGTCATAGGTTATGAAATTTACACCTTCACTTATGGGTTCTCTGGCTACCACCAAGTCCAAATTAAGGAGGATGAAAAGCCTAAAACAACCTTTACAACTGAATGGGGTTATTTTTTGTACAATGTGATTCCCTTTGGACTTAATAACATGCTATTCATGTTCTCTAGAGTGGTGATCATCATGTTCAAATATTTCATCCACAAGTTCCTCCATGTCTATATTGATGATTGGACAATGTATGGACTCATCAAGGACCATTATGACAACCTATGCCTAATCTTTGAGAGGTGTAGGAAGTTTTAGATATCCATGAACCCAAATAAGTGCATATTTGTAACACCATTTAGAACCCTACTTGGGCACATCATCTATAAGGATGGTTTGCTCATCAAGACAACCATCACCATTCAACTTTAAATTCCTTCCACATAGAAAGACATTCACACCTTTCTCGGCCACTGTGGATATTACAAAAATATTATAATGAGTTATGAAAAGATTACAGTGATACCAAAAGAGCTTCTATGCAAGGATAAACCATTCTACTAGGGTGAAGCACAAGAGGATGATTTTGAGACCCTGAAGCTCAGATTAGCTATCATGCCTATCTTATAATTCCCTAATTGGATAACACCTTTTCATGTCCATGTCAATACTTCTAGTTTTATCATTAGTACAATATTGGTGCAGCTTGGTGAAGGCAACATGGATCATCCCATCTCCTTTGCCATTATAAAGTTGACCTTAGCAGAGCAAACTTATACTATGATAGTGCATGAGGTGTTCTCTATGGTCTATAACTTAAAAAAAAATTGACAATATTTTTTAGAAACCCTATTCATCTTTTTCACTAATCATGAGGCACTCAATTACCTCATGAATAAGCTTGTTTTACATGGGTGCATATGCAGATGGATAGTTCTATTCCAGGAATTCTAATTTTCCATTACGGTTAAGCTTGGAAAGCAAAACTTAAGGACAAACCATTTATCCTACATAAATTTTAGTGATGCATCAGCACTAATTGAGGATGACATGCTAGATGCACAACTGTACAAATTCTAACACATATTTGAATATTTGGCATAGATCACCACCTTTTTAACATTTGGAGTTACGCCTCAAACAATGATAAATAAGGAAAAGAAATAACTAGAAGTTCATGCCACCCCCTTTCAACTCATTAGTGAAGAAATGTATAAACTATGTAGAGATTAAGTATTTCACTGATGTGTCCTAGAGCATGAAAGATATTCAATCTTGAAAGAGGCACATGAAGGTATAGTAGGAGGACATTGTGTTGAAGATGCAATGACAAGAAAAGTGTTACAATTAGGTTTATGGTAACTGAGCCTATTCCAAGATGCCAAGAACTATGTTAAGGCATGTCATATATTCCAGTGCATAAGGAAACCTAACCATTGGGATGAGATGCATCTCATCCCCATTATTTCCTAGGTACCATTTGAGAAATGGGCCATTGATTTTGTTGGATTGATAACTCCCATAGAATGAAGAATAAGTATAAGGTATATCCTAGTAGCTATAGATTATTTCACCAAGTTGACTGAGGCCACACTGATAAAAGATTGTACAACCATCACATCCATGTGCTTAATCTAGGAAAGCATATTAATCTAATATGGGTGCCCAATCAATTTGACCAACGATAGGGGGACTCACTTTATCAATGAAATGATGTGCATCTTATTGACTGAGTATATGGTAGTGCACCATAAAATGATCCCATATCATCCATAAGAAAATGATAGAGCTGAGTCATTTAACATACTACTAGGAACATGCCTCACAAAGATATGTGATTTTGGTTGCAAGGATTGGGATGACTAAGTATTAGCAATGTTATGGGTATATCACATAACCTACAAGTCCCTGAATAAGGCTACACCATTTCAACTAGTGTTTAGCACTAAGATGATCATATCAACAAAATTCTTAGTATCATCATTATGCATAACACATTGGTTGGTTAGATGACTAAGATTCATTGAATGCAAGGATTGAGGACTTGGAGAACTTAGATGAGATGTGTGCCCAAGAAAATTGGAGTTAGTAGATAGAAAAGGTTGCCTAGAAGCTCTATCACAACAACCATATAAAGAACAAGGTGTTATCAGAAGGATATTTTATTTTTATCTGACTCCAAGTATTTTAAGCACCCAAGAAAACTATAGATAAGGTCGATGAGTCCCTATATCATCCATTATATATTGGAGATAGGTGCACACAAGTTGGACACATTGACTTTCAAAATGCTTCTAAGGCATTTCAATAAAAACCAGTTGAAGCCATATCGGTAGTTGCACATGTTGACTTCTTGTTCACTATTTGGTTTGAGTTGAGATGACCAAAATAATGTTTGGCATGGGCCAAATAGTTTTGTTTTGTTATGTTCTTTAGGCAATAGTGTAAAGAGTGTAGAAGTGGTGTTTTGAATCCTACCAATAAAATCTACTAGCAATTCACTCATAATTACATCTAGGTGAGTTGATAACTTACGCTTTATAAGTGCTTGAGGCTAGACACCTAAGTTCTAGGTGAGTGAGGATTACCAACATCTAACAAGAGAAGTGCATGATCTTAGCGGTAGGGCATTATCAAGCCCCTAGGTAGATTATCATCTGACCTTTCACACATAATTCCAACAGAGTGTGTCGAGCCTTTATACTTTCTAAAGTGCTTGAGGCCTAACATCTAAGTGGTGGGTGTGTGAAACTTACCATACTCTAGGGGAAGATGCATAAAATCCATGTGCACCAGATACATATTATAGGGCCTTTGGAGGCCCAAGGAAGAAATAAGATCCAAGTGTAGTTACACTACATGATTGTGTGTAAGAGAGAAAGTTAAGATGCATAACATGATTGTGATAAAGAGAACCAAAGAAGAGAATGAAGCATTAGAGGCCAACACAAAGGATTTTTATGGGGTAGGACATGCCAAGGTAAGTAAGAAATTGATCAACATAGATAAATGTGCTTAAAATAGTAGTGCAAAAAGAAGAAAAGATGGAACCAAGGAGGCTAAATCATGCACATGTGTGTTGATGCACTTAGGTTACCATATTGAAGGCAAAGGTCATGCCAAAAGAGTAAAGTGTAGAAAGGGAATCATCATTGATAGTTAGCATCCACCCAAATTTGAGTGGGATGTGACCGTTTGAACCATAATTCACTTCACCAAAATACCATTAGGAGCATTGAATGCAATGATGGTGGAGGCACAAAGATATGTAATAAATGAGGTTATGGTAGAGGATTTTCATGGATTTTTTAGAATTTCATGAAGTTTAATAAATCTATATACTCACCTATATTAAATATAGTATATGTAAATAAGGTATAAAATGTCACACAGAAAACTACTTTCCATTACAAACTTTGGGTAAACTTGAGAAATCAAAAAAACCAGAGTGAACCAAAGATTTGACGCATATAAGCCTCACTAGAGCAAGAATATGAGCACCCCCAAACACCTAGATTAAATGATTGTTAAGATAGAGAAATTGCACTCACATTGAGATTGGTGTAGAAAGGGGTGCAAAGAAATTTGAGTAGGAAGTAGTCAGTAGAAATGTGGGTTGCTTCCAAAGATTCCATTGATAGACTAAAAATCTTGGAATTAAAGGTACAATCACAATTATCATGACTCTAAAGTACCAAGAACCATTTGAGGCTTTGATAGACCAAACCAATCATGTTTCAATACTAGTAGGTTCATGATTGATAATAAGTAGAATGGAATAGGTCTGTAGAAACAAAGTCTAAAATGGGTGTGCATAGCAGTAGAAGTGGCCCCTACAATAACAATACCTCCATAGGTAGAAGGGGTTATATCTGCATAATTTAACCCTAAGATGTTGACAAAAATGTATTATCAAGTAATGTAATTTCCTTGAAAGGTCTTGGTGGGGGAAAATTGGAATTCCTTTATGCACACCTACCAAATGAAGGAGTGTAACCATCATACTTCTCTCCACATACAAGACATGGCATCAGATTAGATGGTTGATATAAGGAGTAAGACAAAGTAGGGCACAACACTATTTGATGTCTTCATTAAAGACAGATTGGTATCCTCAAGTATAACTCAGCTTTATGAGTTGTCATGTATTATCAAGCTAGAGGATCTCATTCAGTTCCTTTTATCATGTATCCATGGTGATCACATATAATTTATTGGGAGGAGCATGAGGATATCAACGCAACTCATTATAAGGATAATTGAGATCCCAGATGTTGAAAAGGACATCCATGACATGATGGGTGATGATGAAGAGGTGGAACACGTGGTGAAGCTCTTGAGTTATTACAAAGGGGGACTCATATTCCCCATCAAACATTACAAGGACCACAATATGAGGGTGGTCTCATACCTTATGAGATCAAAATATTGTCCCAACGATTGATGGACTAATGTTATAAAAACTTACCTCTACATTACATATTTTATGGCATAGGGTGTGATGTTTAACATTGCCAAATTTATTATGGAGGAATTTTTGAATAATGCACTAGAGTGACACACAATGAAGGGGACCTTCAAGTGGGGGTCCATTCTAATTCTGATGGTCATGAAAGAAATTAGCATACCATATGGGGATGAGGACAATATCTAGGTTTTTCTAGAGCACAATAACTCCCCCACACAAAAATATAAAGGACTTCACTTGCCCCAGTTCCTTCAATGAAAAATATAAGGCTTATATGATGAGGTAGTATGAGAAGTATATAGAGGATTTTAGGATCGATTGGTGCATCCCCAAAGATTTCCCTAAGAGCATGTATAAAATGGCAATATTTACCATCATGCAACACTTCTGCATATTGCATTTTTGCTATCTGATGGCAATATGTTAGGCTAGATAAAACTATCACCTTAAACATATACATATGGACGAGCCTTAGTTTGAGGTGCCATCAAAAGCAATACGGAGCACTAACAAACCAAAAGAGGGGAACAACTACCAATTGGTCAACACCTTGGATATGAACCTAGTAAGGTTGTCTAACACCCTCCTTAAGATAGCCTCTAAGGTATCTCATAAGAACATTATCAATGATGGTCACACTAAACATTAAAAAGACATAGCATTGAAGGTATAATAAGAAGTCAAGACCATGAAGGTCAAGCTCAAAAAGTTGGTTGAGTGTGATGAGGAAACAAAGAAATCTCTTTTGGATGGTATTGACACTTCCAAATTGTTTTAACTTGATAAGGTGTGTGTATTGGTAAAAAAATGCTCCCTTGGATGAAGTCAAGGTAGGAAGATGAAGATGAAACTTGTGAAGCTATAAATAAAGAGATCAACAAACAACATGATGAGGTAAAAGACCTCTTCGCAAGGTTGGAGGAGTGCCTAGATAATGTCGATGTCATCTTTTTCAAATTTTCCACCCAAATGTTAGTCATCGATGTGTACCTCTAAAATGTGAAAGGGGAGAAGGATACATTGATGAATCAAGCATTCACTATCAGCAGGGCTGAATGCACATAAATTATGGCATAAGTCAACACATTGAGCATCCATCTAGAGACCCATGACCAAGACCTAGATGAACTCTTTTAAAATTTCCATATGAAATCGAGTGAGTAGGGAGCAATCCTAGATCAGTCAATACACAACAAATATAATGTGTTCTTATATTTATTTTGATTCTTAACCTATATTAGTGTTAATGTTGCCTTGCTATGATCAGAATAGTGGACAAGGCATGTCTAAAATGGGAAAGGTTGTATTTAATTATTAATGCAATAAGGTGATGAGTCATGTGCAATGATTAGATCATGTTGGAGCTTAGAATTGTATTCTAATTCTAAGCATTTGTCACTTTTGGTATAGATCCAAGATAACCTAAAACTCAGTCCAAGCTATTCCTTCCATTTTTGTATGGAAACACAATTGAGTTGGTATGACAGTAGGATTTCTTAATATTATAGTCTCATTTCATTAGCGATCTTAGATTTTAGTTATTCAACTGATTTGTTAATGTTATGTGGTTATTGATCACACTTAAGGTTCTACCTTGATCTCCTAAACCTTTATTGCTTAGATTTTTTTTATTATATAGATGTGACAAAAACTTATCTATAAATATTCATTGTTCTAATTAAACAGACATAAACCTAGATGATCAAGAGTTTTGACACCTTTACTAATGATATTATTTTGCCTAGGACTTGAATTAGTAGAACTCTATGATGTTTCCATATGTCTGCAATGTGAAAAGTTAGAAATGGTCTTTGTATCATCCCATGAGAAGAAGTTGGTTTGTAAAGCTGAGTTTCTCTTGATGTAAACACCACAACTTTTCTCCTTAGATAGTTTGGCTTTAGCTTGATCTATAACTAAGTTGATATTTCATATATGCTAATGAGGTAGTTGTCATTTTTTATAGATAGTTGCTTGATGAATATTAAACTAAGTCCTTTGCAGTTTTGGTTGGTATAGACCATTTCTATGAGACTATAGGTCAGTGATAAATCCTTGGCATCCATTGAAATGTTCTTTATCTCATGTAACGTAGCTTCTAGACTTGTATTTGCAATATGTCAACATCTTCCTTGAATTATTCCATTATGTATAGGATGTACACACTCCAGAATAGTAGAAAGTTGGCATCATAACTCTAGATTGTTTGTTGTTTTGAGTTGGATTTTGTGCTTTTAGCCTTGTAGGATTTTTATTATTTATTTTTAAAGGAGTGACTCTACAAGGGAATATAAATTGGTTTATATTTGAATACATGCAATATAAATCTCATAGATGGAATCCTAATGGATTGTTAATTAGTATCAATTCATTTATGATTTTCACCATCCACATAAGAGTTATTATATTATCACCATTGTTTTATAGGATGTTCTCATTGGAATGGTTAGGTATTTGTGATACAATATTGAAAACTATAACTCATATTTGAAGTAATAGTTCATCTCAGGAAAGGTTCTTAAAACATCCAAATGATAGTTTTTTTAACATGAACTCAAATAAAAATTAGTCTAAATAAACCAAGTGTCTTAAAAGTACTAATTATATTTATTTTAAGTAAAAATCTTATGCCATACAACCTAAATCCACTCTAAGAACATGCTCTAATTTTAGTAACTGGGTCTCAGGGTTTGTGTAATATTGATTTCTATATGGATGAGCCTTACTTTGAGGTGCCATCAAAAGCAATACAAAGCACCAAGAAACCAAAAGAGGGGCATGACTAAGAACTGGTCAATTTTCTAGATATGAACTTAGTAGGGTTAGATAACACCCTCCTTAAGATGCCCTCTAAGGTAGCTCGCAAGAACATTGTCATTGATGGTCATGCCACAAGTAGAAAGACATAGCATTGAAGGTAGAGGAAGAAGTCAACACCATGAAGGTCAAGCTCAAGTAGTTGATCAAGTGTGTTGAGGAAATAAAGCCATCCCTTTTGGATGGTACTAACACTTCTAAATTGTTCAAATTTGATAAGGTGTGTGCATTGGTCAAACAAATTCTCCCTTGGATGAAGTTAGTGCAGGAAGATGAAGATGTGCCTTATGAAGCTATAAATAAAGAGCTCAACAAAAAGCTCAATAAGGTCGAGGACCTCTTCGTAAGGCTAGAAGAGCACGTAGATGATGTCGATGTCATATTTTACAACTTTTCCACCAAAATGTGAATTTGGGGAAGGATGCATTGATGAAGTAAGCATTCATTGTTAGCAAGGCTAAGTGCACACAAATTATGGTATAGGTTAACACATTAAGCATCCATTTGGGGACCCAAGACCAAGACCTAGAGGAACTCTTTTGTACTTTCCAGATGAAATTTAGTGAGTAGGGAACCATCCTATATTAGTCAATGCATGGCCAATAAAATATGTGTTCTTCTATTTATTATGATTCTTAACCTATATTAGTGTTAATGGTGCCTTGCTATGAGTAGAACAGTGGACAAAGCATGCATAAAATGGGACGGGTTATATTTAATTATGAATTCAATAAGGTGATGAGTAATGTGTGATGATTAGATCAATCCTGTAGCTTAGAATTGTTTTCTGATTCTAAGTATTTGTGACTTTGGGTATAGATCCAAGATAACCTAAAACTCAATCCAAGCTATTACTTCCATTTTTCATGGAAACACAACTGAGCTGGTATGATGGTATTATTTCTTGAGGTTATAGTCTCATTTCATTAGTGATCTCAAATTCTAGTGATTCAACTAATTTTTAATGCTATGTGGTTGTTGATTGCACTTAAGGTTCTACCTCAATCGCCTACACCGTTATTGCTTAGAATTTTTTTATTATATAGATGTGACACACACTTATATACAATTATTAGTTTTTCTCATTATATAGACATAAACTTAGATGATCAAGAGTTTTGACACCTTTAATAATGACATTATTTTTCCTAGGACTTGAATTATTAGCACTCTCTAATATTTACATGTCTACAATCTGAAAAGTTAGAAATGGTCTTTGTATCATCCCATGAGAAGAAGTTAGTTTGTAAAACTGAGTTACTCTTGATGTAAACACCATATATTTTCTCCTTAGAGGGCTTGGCCTTAGCATAATATATCACTAAGTTGATCCTTCATATATTTTAATGAGGTAGTTGTCATTTTCTATAGATAGTTGCTAAATGAATTTCAAACTATGTCCTTTATAGTTGTGGTTTGTACGGACATTTTCTATAAGACTATAGGTCAATAATAAGACCCTGGCATCCATTGAAATGTTATTGATCTCATGTAAGGTAGATCATATAATTGCATTGCCAATATGTCAACATCTTCCTTGAAGTACTCCATTCTATATAGGATGACCACACTCCAGAATAGAAGACAGTTGGCATCATAACTCTAGAAGATTGTTTGTTACTCTGAGCTAGATTATGTACTTGTAGCCTTGTAGGAGTTTTATTATTTAGTTTTTAAGGAGTGACTCTAAAAGGGAATCCAAATTGGTCAATATTTGAATACATGCAGTATAAATCTCATAGATGAAATCCTATTGGATTATTAAATAGTATCAATTCATTTATGATTTTCACCATCCACATAAGAGTTATTATATTATCACCATTGTTTTATAGGATGTTCTCATTTGAATGGTGATGTATTTGTGATACAATAATAAAAATTGTAACTCATATATGAAGTAATAGTTCTACTCAGGAAAGGTTGTTCAAACATCCAAATGACTATTTTTGTAACATGAACTCAAATAAAAATTAGTCTACATAAACTAGGTGTGTTAACACTACTAATTATATTTATTTTAAGTAAAAATCTTATGTCATACAACCTGAATCCATTCTAAGAACATGCTCCAGTTGTAGTAAATGGGTGTCAAGGTTTGTGTAATATTGATTTCTATATGGATGAGCCTTAGTTTGAGGTGCCATCAAAAGCAATACAAAGCACTGAGAAACCAAAAGAGGGGCACAACTACCAACTAGTCAACTCCTTTGATACAATACTAGTAAGGTTGGCCAATGCCCTCCTTAAGATGGCCTCTAAGGTAGCTCCCAAGAACATTATCAGTGATGGTTATGCCATAAAGTGGAGAGACATATAATGAAAGGCATATGAAGAAGTCAACACCATGAAGGTTATGCTCAAGTAGTTGGTTGAGTGTGTTGAGGAAACAGAGCCATCACTTTTAGATGGTATTGACACTTCTAAATTATTCCAAATTTGATAAGGTTTTTGTGTTGGCCGAACAAATGATCCCTTGGATGAAGTCAGTGCAGGAAGATGAAGATGACCCCTTGTGAAGCTATAAATAAATAAATCAATGAAAAGCTCGATGTGGGAGAGGACCTCTTCACAAGGCTGGAAGAGCATGAAGATAATGTCAATGTCATATTTTACAACTTTTCCACCCAAATTTTAGTCATCAATGTGAACCTTTAAAAGGTGAAGGGGAGAAAGATGCATTGATGAAGCAAACATTCACTGTCAGTAGGGCTGAGTGCACACAAATTATGGCAAAGGTCAACACATTGAGCATCTAGCTAGAGATCTAGAACCAAGACCTAGAGGAACTGTTTTTCACCTTCCAAATGAAAGTGAGTGAGTAGGGAGCCATCTTAGATCAATTAATCCATGACCAATAAAATATGTATTCTTCTATTTATTTTGATTCTTAAATTGTATTAGTGTTAATGGTGCCTTGATATGACTAGAACAGTGGACAAGGCACGCATAAAATGGGAAATGTTGTATTTAATTATGAATGCAATAAGGTGATGAGTCATGTGCAATAATTTTATCAATCCTAGAGCTTAGAATTGTATATTGATTCTAAGCATTTGTCACTCTAGGTATAGATCCAAAATAACCTAAGACTTAGTCCAAGTTATTGCTCCCATTTTTGCATGGAAACACAATTGAGTTGGTATGATGGTAATATTTATTGAGGTTATAGTCTCATTTCATTAACGATATCATATTCTAGTGATTCAACTAATTATTAATGTTACGTGGTTGTTGATCTCACTTAAGGTTCTACCTCAGTCTCTTAAACCTTTATTGCTTATATTTTTTTAATTATATAGATGTGACACACACTTATATGCAAATATTAGTTTTTCTCATTATATAGACATAACCCTAGATGATCAAGAATTTTGACAACTTTAATAGTGACATTATTTTTCCTATGACTTAAATTAGTAACACTCACTGATCTTTACATATGTCTACAATGTGAAAAGTTAGAAATGGTCTTTGTATCATCCCATGAGAAGAAGTTGGTTTGTAAAGCTAAGTTGATCTTGATGTAAACACCTTAATTTTTTTCCTTTGAGATCTTGGCTTTAGCATAATCTATCACTGAGTCGATCCTTCATATATGATAATGAGGTAGTTGACATTTTTTATGGAAACTTGCTAGATGAATTTTAAACTAAGTCCTTTACAATTTTGGTTAGTACATACATTTTATATTAGAGTATAGGTTAGTAATAATACCCTGGAATCCATTGAAATGTTCTTAATCTCATGTAAGGTAGCTCCTAGACTTGTATTGACAATATGTCAACATCTTCCTTGAAAAACTGCATTATGTATAGGATGACCACACTCCAGAATAGTAGAAACTTGGCATCATAACTCTAGAAGATTGTTTGTTACTCTGAGCTGGATTTTGTACTTGTAGCCTTGTAGAAGTTTTATTCTTTATTTTTTGAGTGACTCTAAAAGGGAATATAATTTGGTTTATATTTGAATACATGCATATAAATCTCATAGATGGAATCCTGATGGATTGTTAATTAGTATCAATTTAGTTATGATTTTCACCATCCAAATAAGAGTTATTATATTATCACCATTGTTTTATAGGATGTTCTCACTGGAATGGTGATGTATTTGTGATACAATATTGAAAACTATAACTCATATCTGAAGTAATAGTTCTACTCAGGAAAGGTTGTTCAAACATCCAAATGATAGTTTTTATAACATGAACATAAATACGAATTAGTTTGCATAAATCAGGTGTCTTAACACTACTAATTATATTTTTGTTAAGTAAAAAGCTTATGACATACAACTTAAATCCACTCTAAGAATATGCTCCATTTGTAGTAACTGGGTCTCAAGGTTTTTATAATATTGATTTCTATATAGACAAGCCTTAGTTTGAGGAGCCATTAAAAGAAATATAGAGCACCAAGAAACAAAAAGAAGGGCACAACTAGAAACTGGTCAACTCCTTGGATATGAAACTAGTAAGGTTGGCTATGGCCCTCCTTAAGATAACTTCTAAGGTAGCTCATAATGACATTGTCAATTATGGTCATACCATAAAGTGGAAAGACATATCACTGAAGCTAGAGGAAGAAGTCATGAATGTCAAACTCATGTAGTTGGTCATGTGTGTTGAGGAAATAAATCCATCCTTTTTGGATGGTATTGACATTTCCAAATTGTTTGAATTTGATAAGGTGTGTGCATTGGTCGAAAAAATGCTCCCTTGGATGAAGTCAATGCAAGAAGATAAAGATGACCCTTGTGAATCTATAAATAAAGAGCTCAATAAAATGCTTGATGAGGTAGAGGACCTCTTCGCAAGGTTGGAGGAGCGCATAGATGATGTTGATGTCATCTTTTGTAACTTTTCCATTGAAAATTTAGTCATCGACGTTCCCCTCTATAAGGTGAAGGGTGAGAAGGAAGAATTGATGAAGCAAGCATTCACTGTCAGTAGGGCCGAGTGCACACAAATTATGACATAAGTCAACACATTGAGCATCCAACTGGAGACCCAAGACCAAGACCTAGAAGAACTCTTTTACACCTTTCAGATGAAAGTGAGTGAGTAGGGAACCATCCTAGATCAGTCAATGCACAGTCAATAAAATATATGTTCTTTTATTTATTCTAATTCTTAACCTGTATTGGTGTTAATGGTGCCTTGCTATGAGTAGAACAGTGAACAAGGCATGCATAAAATGGGAAAGGTTGTATTTAATTATGGATGAAATAAGGTGATGAGTCATTTGTGATGATTAGATCAGTTCTAGAGCTTATAATTTTATTCTAATTTTAAGCATTTGTCACTTTGGGTATAGATCTGAGAAAACCTAAAACTTAGTTCAAGCTATTGCTTTCATTTTTGCATTGAAACACAACTGAGTTAGTATGATGGTAATATTTCTTGAGGTTATAGTCTCATTTCATTAGTGATCTCAGATTCTAGTGATTCAAGTGATTTTTAATGCTATGTGGTTTTTGATCACACTTAAGGTTCTACCTCAGTCTCCTAAACCTTTATTGCTTAGACTTTTTTATTATATAGATGTGACACACACTTATATGCAAATATTAGTTATTCTCATTAAATAGATATAAACCTAGATGATCAAGAGTTTTGATACCTTTACTAATGACATTATTTTTCCTAGGAATTGAATTAGTAGCACTCTCTGATCTTTACATATGTCTGCAATGTGAAAAGTTAGAAATGGTCTTTGTATCATCCCATGAGAAGAAGTTGGTTTGTAAAGTTGAGTTGCTCTTGATGTAAACACCATAACATTTATCCGTAGGAAGCTTGGCTTTAGCATAATCTATCACTGAGTTGATTCTTCATATATTTTAATGAGGTAGTTGTCATTTTTTATAGATAGTTTCTCGATGAATTTTAAACTAAGTCCTTTACAGTTTTTATTGGTATAGACCTTTTCTATTTGACTATAGGTCAATAATAATACTTTGGCATCCATTGAAATTCTATTGATCTCATGTAAGGTATCTCCTAGACTTATATTGGAAATATGTCAACATCTTCCTTGAAGTACTCCATTTTGTATAGGATGGCCACACTCTAGAATAACAAATAGTTGGCATCATAACTCTAGAAGATTATTTGTTACTCTAAGCTAGATTCTATACTTTTAGCCTTGTAGGATTTTTATTATTTATTTTTTAAGGAGTGACTCTACAAGGGAATCCAAATTAGTTTATAGTTAAATACATGCAGTATAAATATCATAGATGGAACCCTAATGGATTGTTAATTAGTATCAATTCATTTATGATTTTCACCATCCACATAAGAGTTATTATATTATAACCATTTTTATATAGGAAGTTCTCATTAGAATGGTGATGTATTTGTTATACAATATTGATAACTATAACTCATATCTGAAGTAATAGTTCTACTCGGGAAAAGTTGTTCAAATATCCAAATGATAGTTTTTGTAACATGAACTCAAATACAAGTTAGTCTACATAAACCATGTGTCTTAAAACTACTAATTATATTTCTTTTAAGTAAAAATATTAAGCCATACAACTTAATACCATTCTAAGAACATGATCCAGTTGTAATAACTGGGTCTCAGGGTTTGTGTAATATTGAATTCTATATGGATGAGCCTTAGTTTAAGGTGCCATCAAAAGCAATACAAAGCATTGAGAAACCAAAAGAGGGGCACAACTACCAACTGGTCAACACCTTAGATATGAACATAGTAAGGTTGGATAATGCCCTCCTTAAGATGGCCTATAAGGTAACTCCCAAGAACATTGTCAATGATGGTCATGCCACAAAGTGGAAAGACATAGCACTGAAGGCAGAGGGAAGATTCAAAACCATGAAGGTCAAGCTCAAGTAGTTGGTTGAGTGTGTTGAGAAAACATAGACATCCTTTTTGGATGGTACTAACACTTCTAAATTGCTTGAATTTGATAATGTGTATGTGTTACTCGAATAAATAATCCCTTAGATGAAGTTAGTGTAGGAAGATGAAGATGACCCTTGTGAATCTATAAATAAAGAGCTCAACAAAAAGCTTGATGAGGTAGAGGACCTCTTTACAAGTATAGAAGAGCATGTAGATGATGTCCATGTCATCTTTTCCAACTTTTCCACCCAAATGTCAGTCATTGATGTTCACCTCTAAAAGGTGAAGGGGGAGAAGGATGAATTCATGAAGCAAGCATTCACTATCAGTAGGGCTAAGTGCACACAAATTATGGCATAGGTCAACACATTGAGCATCCAGCTAGAGACCCAAGACCAAGACTTAGAGGAACTCCTTTTCACCTTTCAGATGAAAGTGAGAGAGTAGGGAGACATCCTAGATCAGTCAATGCAAGACCAATAAAATATGTTTTCTTCTTTTTATTCTAATTCTTAACCTGTATTAGTGTTAATGGTACCTTGCTATGAGTAGAATAGTGGACAAGGAATGTATAAAATGGGAAAGGTTGAATTTAATTATGGATGCAATAAGGTGATGAGTCATGTGCAATTATTAGATCGGTCTTAGAGCTTAGAATTGTATTTTGATTCTAAGCATTTGTCACTCTATGTATAGATCCAAGATAACCTAAAACTCAATCCAATCTATTGCTTCCATTTTTGCATGGAAACATAATTGAGTTGGTATGATGGTAAGATCTCTTGAGGTTATAGTCTCATTTCATTAGAGATATCAGATTCTAGTGATTCAACTGATTGTTAATGCTATGTGGTTGTTGATTGCACTTAAGGTTCTACCTTAGTCTCTTAAACCTTTATTGCTTAGATTTTTTTTATTATATAGATGTGGCACCCACTTATATGCAAATATTAGTTTTTCTTATTATACATAAATAAACCTAGATGATTAAGAGTTTTGACACCTTTACTAATGACATTATTTTTCCTACAACTTGAATTAGTAGCACTCTCTGATCTTTACATATGCCCGTAATGTGAAAAATTAGAAATGGTATTTGTATCATCCCATAAGAAGAAGTTGGTTTGTAAAGATTACTTTCACTTGATGTAAACACCATAACTTTTCTCCTTAAAGAGATCGGTTTTAGCATAATCTATCACTGATTTGATCTTTCATATATGTTAATGAGGTAGTTGCCATTTTTTATAAATAGTTGCTAGATGAATTTTTAACTAAGAGCTTTGTAATTTTGGTTGGTACAGACCTTTTATATTAGACTATAGGTTAGTAATAATACCCTGGCATCCATTGAAATGTTCTTGATCTCATGTAAGGTAGCTCCTAGACTTGTATTGTCAATATGTCAACATCTTCCTTGAAGTACTCCATTATGTATAGGATGACCACACTCCAAAATAGCATAAAGTTAGCATCATAACTCTAGAAGATTGTTTGTTACTCTGAGCTAGATTTTGTACCTGAAGCCTTGTAGGAGTTTTATTATTTATTTTTTAAGGAGTGACTCTACAAGGGAATCTACATTTGTTTATATTTGAATACATGCAGTATAAATCTCATAGATGGAATCCTGATTCATTGTTAATTAGTATCAATTCATTTATGATTTTATCCATCCACTTAAGAGTTATTATATTATCACCATTGTATTATAGGATGTTCTCATTGGAATGGTGATGTATTTGTGATACAATATTGAAAAATGTAACTCATATCTAAAGTAATAGTTCTACTCATGAAAGGTTTTTCAAACATCCAAATGATAGTTTTTGTAAGATGAACTCAAATACAAATTAGTCTACATAAACCAGGTGCCTTAACACTATTAATTATATTTCTCTTAAGTAAAAATATTATTCCATATATCCTGAATCCACTCTAAGAACATGCTTCAGTTGTATTCACTGGGTCTTAGGGTTTGTGTAATATTGATTTCTATATGGGCATGCCTTAGTTTGAGGTGCCATCAAAATCAATATAGAGTACTGAGAATCCAAAAGAAGGGCATGAGTATCAATTCGTCAACTCCTTGGATATGATCCTATTAAGGTTGGTGAAATCCCTCCTTAATATATCCTCTAAGGTAGCTCACAATAACATTATCAATTATGGTCACACCACAAAGTGAAAAGACATAGCATTGAAGTTAGAGGAAGAATTCAACACCATGAAGGTCAAGTGTAAGTAGTTGGTTGAGTGTGTTGAGCAAATAGAATCATCCTTTTTGGATGGTATTGAGACTTCCAAATTATTCAAATTTGATAAGGTGTGTGCATTGATCGATCAAATTATCCCTTGGATGAAGTCAGTGTAGGAAGATGTAGATGACCCTTGTGAAGGTATAAATAATGATCTCAATAAAAAGATTGATTAGTTAGAGGACCTCTTCGCAAGGTTAGAGGAGCACGTAGATGATGTCGATGTCATATTTTTCAACATTTCAACCCAAATTTTTGGCATCAATGTGCACCTCTAAAAGGTGAAGGGGGAGAATGATACGTTGATGAAGCAAGCATTCACTATCATCAGGGCCGAGTGCACATAAATTATGGCATATGTCAACACATTGAGCATCTAACTAGAGACCCAGGACCAAGACCTAGATGAACTCTTTTATACATTACATATGAAAGTGAGTGAGTAAGGATCCATCCTAGATCAGTCAATTCATGACCAATAAAATATGTGTTCTTCTATTTATTTTGATTCTTATCATGTATTAGTGTTAATGGTGCCTTGTTATGAGTAGAGTAGTGGACAAGGCATGCATAAAATGGGAAAGGTTGTATTTAATTATGAATTCAGTAAGGCAATGAGTCATGTGTGATGATTAGATCAATCTTAGGGATTAGAATTGTATTCTAATTCTAAGTGTTTGTCACTCTAGGTATAGATCTAAGATAACCTAAAACTCAGTCCAAGATATTGATTAAATTTTTGCATGGAAACACAACTAAGTTGGTATGACGATAATATTTCTTGATGTTAGAGTCTCATTTCATTAGTGATCTTAGATTCTAGTGATTCAAATGATTTTTAATGCTATGTGGTTGTTGATCGCACTTAAGATTCTACCTCGATCTCTTAAACCTTTATTGCTTAGATTTTTTTTAATTATATAGATGTGACACACACATATATGCAAATATTAGTTGTTCTCATTAAATAGACATAAACATAGATGATCAAGAGTTTTGACACCTTTATTAATGACATTATTTTGCCTAGGACTTGAATTAGTAGCACTCTCTGATCTTTACATATGTCTGCAATGTGAAAAGTTAGAAATGGTGTTTGTATCATCCCATGAGAAGAAGTTGGTTTATAACGCTAAGTTGCTCTTAATGTAAACACCATAATGTTTCTCTTTAGAGAGCTTGGATTTAGCATAATCTATCACTGAGTTGATCTTTCATATATGCTAATGAGGTAGTTGTGATTTTTTATAGATAGTTTCTGGATGAATATTAAACTAAGTCCTTTGCAGTTTTGGTTGGTATAGACCTTTTCTATGAGACTATAGGTCAGTAATAAATCCTTAGAATCCATTGAAATGTTCTTGATCTCATGTAAGGTAGTTTCTACACATGTATTGGAAATATGTCAACATCTTCCTTGAAGTATTGCATTATGTACATGATGTCCACACTTCAGAATAGCAAAAAGTTGGCATCATAACTCTAGAATATTGTTTTTTACTCTGAGCTAGATGTTGTACTTGTAGCCTTGTAGGATTTTTATTAATTATTTTTTAATGAGTGACTCTACAAGGGAATCTAAATTGGTTTATATTTGAATAAATGCAGTATAAATCTCATAGATGGAATCCTAATGGATTTTTAATTAGTATCAATTCATTTATGATTTTCACCATCCACATAAGAGTTAATATTATCATGATTATTTTATAGGATGTTCTTATTGGAATGGTATGTATTTTTGATATGATATCAAAAACTATAACTCATATCTAAAGTAATATTTCTACTTAGGAAAGGTTTTTCAAACATCCAAATGATAGTTTTTGTAACATGAACTCAAATACAAATTAGTCTACATAAACCAGGTGTCTTAAAACTAATAATTATATTTATTTTAAGTAAAAAGCATATTCCATATAACTTGAATCCACTCTAAGAACATGCTCTAGTTGTAGTAACTAGGTCTCAGGTTTTGGGTAATATTGATTTCTATATGGATGAGCCTTACTTTGAGGTGCCATCAAAAGCAATATAGATCACTGAGAAACCAAAAGAAGGGCACGACTACCAACTGGTCAACTTCTTGGATATGAACCTAGTAAGGTTGGCAAACACCCTCCTTATGATGCCCTCTAAGGTAGCTCTCAAGAACACTATCAATGATGGTCACGCCACAAAGTAGAAAGACATAGCATTGAAGGTGGGGGAAGAAGTCAACACTATGAAGGTCAAGCTCAAGAATTTGGTTGAGTGTGTTGAAGAAATAGATCCATCCTTTTTGGATGGTATTGACACTTCCAAATTGTTTTAATTTGATAAGGTCTGTGCATTATTTGAACAAATGATCACTTAGATGAAGTCATTGAAGGAAGATGAAGATGACCTTTATGAAGATATAAATAAAGAGCTCAACAAAAATCTCAATGAGGTAGAGGACCTCCTCGTAAGGCTGGAGGAGTGGGTAGATGATGTTGATGTCATCTTTTGCAACTTTTCCACCCAAATTTTAGTCATCGACATGCACCTCTAAATGGTGAAGGGGGAAAAGGATGCACTAATGAAGCAAGAATTCACTATCAATAGGGCTGAGTGCACACAAATTATGGCATAGGTCAACACATTGAGCATCCATCTAGAGACACAATACGAATACCTAGAGGAACTCTTTTTAACCTTCCAGATGAAAGCGAGCAAGTAGGGAGCCATCCTAGATTATTGAATGCAATACCAATAAAATATGTTTTCTTCTATATATTCTAATTCTTAACTTGTAGTAGTGTTAATAGTGCCTTGCTATTAGCAGAATATTGTAAAAGGCATGCATAAAATGGGAAAGGTTATATATAATTTTGAATGCAATAAGGTGATGAGTCATGTGAGATAATTAGATCAGTCATGGAGCTTATAATTTTATTCTAATTTTAAGCATTTTTCACTTTTGGTATCGATCCAAGATAACCAAACACTCAATCCAAGCTATTTCTTCCATTTTTGCATTGAAACACAACTGAGTTGGTATGATGGTAAGATTTCTTGAGGTTATAGTCTCATATCATTAATGATCTCAGATTCTAGTGATTCAACTGATTGTTAATGCTATATGGTTTTTGATCACTCTTAAGGTTCTACCTCGGTCTCCTAAACCTTTATTGTTTAGATTTTTTTATTATATAGATGTGATACACACTTATATGCAAATATTAGTTGTTCTCATTATATAGACATAAACATAGATGATCAAGAGTTTTGACACCTTTACTAATGACATTATTTTGCCTACGACTTGAATTAGTAGCACTCTCTGATCTTTACATATGTCTGCAATGTGAAAAGTTAGAAATGGTCTTTGTATCATCCCATGAGAAGAAGTTGGTTTGTAACGCTGAGTTGATCTTGATGTAAACACCATAACTTTTCTCCTTAGAGACCTTCGATTTATCAAAATCTAACACTAAGTTTATCCTTCATATATGTTAGTGATGCAGTTGTCATTTTTTATAGATAGTTGCTAGATGAATTTTAAACTATGTCTTTTGTAGTTTTGGTTTGTACATACATTTTCTATATGACTATAGGTCAGTAATAAGACCCTGACATCCATTGAAATGTTACTGATCTCATGTAAGGTATATCCTAGAATTGTATTAACAATATGTTAACATCTTCCTTGAAGTAGTCCATTCTGTATAGGATGACCACACTCCAGAATAGCAGACAATTAGCATCATAACTGTAGAATATTGTTTGTTACTCTGAGCTGGATTTTATAATTGTAGCCTTGTAGGAGTTTTATTATTTAATTTTTAAGGAATGACTCTATAAGGGAATCCATATTGGTTTATATTTGAATACACGCATTATAAATCTCATAGATGGAATCTTGATGGATTATTAATTAGTATCAATTCATTTATGATTTTCACCATCCACATAAGAGTTAGTATATTATCACCATTGCTTTATAGGATGTTCTCATTGAAATGGTGATGTATTTGTGATACAATATTGAAAAATGTAACTCATATCTGAAGTAATAGTTCTACTTAAGGAAGGTTGTTCAAACATCCAAATGATAGTTTTTGTAACATGAACTCAATATAAATTAGTTTGCATAAACTATTTGTCTTAACACTACTAATTATATTTATTTTACGTAAAAAGCTTATGCCATATAACCTGAATGCACTCTAAGAGCATGCTTCAGTTACAGTAACTGGGTCTCAGTGTTTGTGTAATATTTAATGTTTTAGAAACATGTTGGTACCTTCCCTGTACCTAGATCTTGTTGATAACTACATTAATTTACCTCAGAACCATGTAAAATATGGTTTTCATGGGAATTATATCTCATAAAGAATGTCAGGTGGCTTTGCATCTTGTCTCTACTTGGCTACGTGCCCTAAAATATGTGTTAGAGGAAGGTAGTTTTGCATTTTTTAGCAGCAAGTGGGAGTTTGTATATTACAATTTTAGATGCTATCTGCAAGCAATTTTTTCAAGCACACTTAAATGACCTATCAAATCATTGTACTCGAGGTTCCCATTTGCAGATCATTGTTAAAATATTTGATTTATAATTAACCATAATGAAGTATAACAATTGTTAATAACTTGATATTTCTCATAAGATTGGTAAGGAGGCACCTAACTTAATGACACACTTATTTTTTATCAAGATTTTCAATACCAGTCTCACTAACTACTATAGGTTTGTTTTCAATATGACTCCAACAACATTCTTAGATTTCTTGATCCATGATTTCTGAGACTGAAATTTTGTATCAACGTATCTTCTCATTTTTGTTCGGCTTTTTAGTGTTGGCTAGAGTTAGGCTATATTTAATAATATATATCAGAAAGCCTATCTCATAATTGTATATTTAGTTTTTTTTAAATTGCAAGAATATCCTCAAATATTTTTAGCAATTGTTTGTTTCTAATTTTACATATAGATATAAATATAATTATTAAAAAACTCACTAATTCAAAGGTGTGAATCCTATAGCTTCTTCTTTTTTATTGTAATTTCTATTACGACTAACTTAAAATAAGTAGGGACTAGCGGCTACGTGGATTTAGTTTTTTTAATATTTCCTCAATTAAAATTATATATGTATATCATAGAGTATAAACTCACAACTACAATATATATTTATATATACACATTCAATATCATTATTGTATCAATATCATGCGACTAAAATATTTATTATTAATCAGTAAATTTGTAAATAATCAACACTATTATGTTACAAATATCATATGGTTATGATTGTATTTTTGGGATTTGGGATGTGGATTTTGTTTTATAGTTTCATGGTTTTCAAGTATCGTGGAGTTTCCATGTCTTGAGTTTTAGGTTTAGATGTTTTAGTTTTTTCTTTTTTAAATTTTATGTATTATAATTTTTGGGTTTTATTATAATTTTTTTAATTTTATGATAATTTTATATTAATCTAATTTTAATATTTTCAAAGTGTATATATATATATATATATATATATATATATATATATATATATATATACATGATTTCAAATATTTATAGCTTTTAATTTTTGAAGGTCTTAGTTTCTAAGTTTGAAGTTCAAAACGTTAGGGTTGGTGTTTTCAATTTCTTTTAAGTTAAATAATTTTTTGGGTATAAATTTTATATTTTTATTTTTAAACTTTATATTGAAAAATTTAAGTTTTAAAATTATTTTATATTAATTTTCAAATTTTAGTGTTTAAATTTTATAAAATTTAAATTTTTTGGTTTTAAGGATTTTATGTTCTAAATTTTATGGGTTTAAGGTTTGGCAATTCAATTTTTTATTTTAAATTTGGAATTTCATTTTTAGAACTTCAAATTTTCCTCATATTATATTTTAAGGTTTAAAATTTAAGAGTTTTTAATTTTCAAATTTTATTTATTTATTTGATTTTTTTTAAATTTATTTTGAGTTTGAAGTTTATTAGTTTTTCAATATCAAATTTGGTGGCTTCCTTCGTGATTTATATGAATCTATATTAGATTTCAAACTTTTAGTTTTAGGTTTTATGAGTTCTTAGTTTTATGTTTCCATAGTTTTAGTTTTTTAAGGTTTTTATTTTTATTTTTATTTTTTAATATTTTCAAGGATTTGTCGTTTTAAGTTTTTCAAATTTTAAATATTAATTTTTTATTTTAAATAATAAATTTAAAAAAATCATTAAATTTTAAACATTACATTACTTTTATCTCATTTTTTATTTTTCTATTTTTATAATAGAAATTTATGATATATTTAATAATGAAAAATAAATAAATTAAAATAAATTTATATATATTTATGTTTAAAAATATTTATTGGTTGAACTTTTACACATGATAGCTAAATATTAATATTTAAAAAATCTTTATTTTCATTTTTTATATGATATTTTTAAAGTTAAGATACCTTCTTTAAAATCAATTAATTTATAGAAATAGTTTCACATTTGATTTTATAAGAATGAAGAAAAATATCATTTTAATATACAAAATGTGTGTGTGTGTGTGTGCGCGCGTGCCTACACATCTTTATTCTCTTTTATAATTTTTTTCAATAAAGGGGCACACACTTTTATCATAAATATTGTATAAAATGTTTAGTCTTTTAATATTTTAAAATATTTTTTTATATAATTAAAATAAATAATATAAAATCATAAATTAATAAATAAATTTTATAAATATTTTATTATTAAAAAATTAATAGATAATAATAACTAAACTGTTAAATCAATAATATAAAAATATTTTTATAATTTTAAGATAATATTTAATTATTTAGTAAGTATTCTACAAAGTGTTTTAGGGGAGGTGGATTATAATGAAATAAATGTGTTAAATTTAAATTTTAAATTTGACATTCTTTTTAACCCTCAGTGTATAAATTTTTCTATTTAAAAACTATTGACCCTCATTTTTATACTATATTAAATTTAATTAAAAAGTATAATTTTATATAAAAAAAGCAATTTTACAAGTTGAAACTCACTAACATTATTATAAAATATGCATGTTTACTTATGATGGAAAAAACTATAATATTATGAATGGAAAAAGAAAAAGTCAAATAACGTTTGAAAATTTAAATAATTTTTTTTTTTTTCAAATATACAAACACAATAAACCAAAACAATTAAGATGACGAAAATTATATGAAATTGCCACTGAAATATCTATCCTCAATTTTTTTTAGCCCAACGGTTTTGTAATTGATTTCACCGAACCATCGATAACATTAACCATATAACCGTTCATTGAAATTTTCCTTATAAGAAGAAATGGATTTTCTTATAAAATTTAGGATATCATATTTCATCCAAAGGAAGTAATTTTCAAGTGCTCGAATCAATGTTGTTTATGCGTCTCAATCTCCAAATGTTTAAGGTGTAAATCTAAAATGGCCATGATTACACTAAGAAATAATTTGTAGGTATCAAAATTAAAAATTCATATTTTATAATTTTTATTTTCTCATTTTTATAGTTACATTATTATACATTTTCTCATCATACAATAATTAATGTGAAATTTTTTTTTTCTTGAAAGTTCTCCACCCTCTCCCCTCAAATGAGAGGGGAAATCAGAATTTTTAATAAGAATTTTTAGTAGAATGTAAGTGCCTTTTATTATGAATCATATTAATGTATAAAAAGTAATATTGAATAAATAATAGTCATCAAAACATTTTATTACAAATAAAGTCAATCATCAAATATAGTTTATAAATAAGATAAATTAAAAAAATTATTTGTAAATTTTAAGTTTATTATAAATGATATAAGATATGAGCAAGGTGATGGATTTATGAATTTAACTATTTAAAGGCAACGAATAACATTAATAATACTAAATTAACATACATATCTTAAATAAATCTATGTAAAAGACATCTTCTACATCATGATTATAATACAACCCCATAAAATAAATTCAAATTCAAATAATTATATAATTTAATATTTATTTTAAAATAAATAATATAAATTATAATAAAATATTCATAACCACTTAAATTAATAGTTAGAAAGGTACTTTACAAGGTATGGTAATATTAATTGTTTAAATGAAAGTGGGTGGATAGAAATATCATTCTCAAGGCCACTGTATAATATGAGATTTTCAAGACATCTTTTATATAGATTTATCTAAGATATCTATTTTAATAATTTGTCATATTAATTAAATTGATATATTATCAATATATTTATTAAATATTAAACATTTTATAATAAATTGTTTTTCTCACATAGAAAATAGCTAAGTTTTATATACAATATTTTTGTATGATATATTAGTTTAAAAATTTAAAAGACATATTATTTTCAAAATTTAATAGACCTTACATAATATTTTGATAAGTTAAAAATATTTGTAGAGTAAAAAATACTCTACATTTTATTTTGATTTTCAGTTGTGCGCTCCAAGTTTTGTTCCTGTGCATTTTGGTTTGAGACAGTGAAGTTCTTGACTCACAGTGCAGGCGTGAGTTTCTTTTCACCTAATTTTTGTCTAAGTATCAAAGTCATGTGGAAGCTGCCAAGTGTCAGTAGCTGAGACACATTTTATAATTTTTGTAAGTTGATCAGAACGTGCCACGTGTCCCATAGTAACTCAGTGGAGCGCAACAAGTGTCAGCATTTGGATCTCATGTTTCTTATACGTTTCGAAAGCTTCTTTTCAATAAGCTTTTCTCAAGATCAAGCGGAAGGCGCTAAGTGCTAACTGCAGAAGGTTTCAATATGTTTTTCTAAAAGCAAAAAAAGATGCCACATATCCCTAGCTGAAGAAAATGGAAGCCACCATGTGTCAACATCTGAATTATCTTCACTTTGTTTCATTGATAAGTAAAGACTGGTAGGTCCCAGGTTTTATTTATGAGGCAAACGGAAGCCACCAAATGTCATCGTCTGTGTAAATATGAAATAAGGCCCAAATATTTCTATAGTATAGATAGAGCGATGCAGAGACCTATAAGTGTCACCTTTTGCAGGATTCTCAAAAGATAGTAAAAAGCAATAGAGACCGCCACATGTCCCTTGTTAAAGATGCATAGAAAGTACCACCTATCCCTGTTCCCTTTTTGAAGTTGCTCGGGCAAGAAGTGTTATGGGTACCATTTTCTATAAGTTGTTAAAGTTTTGAAGAATTGGACTGCGACAGATGTCAAAGATGAAACACTCCTAAGCAAAGACACAGAAAAGAGTATATGTTACACGAAAAGTGTCGTGTGTCTTCGGTAAGTGCTGTGGAACATGCCAAGTGTCATTTTCTGGTGCCTCCTAAATAATAAGAAGGTTTTCAAGTAGAGTAAGGGAATCAGCCAAGTGTCCTCTCCCATTTGACAGTGGGAAGCATCTTGTGTATCTATTTCGGCCAATGAACTTGCAGGAAGATAGAACATTTTAGACCCAAGAAATATCTTGTGTTAGACACTTCCAGTTTGGTTAGAATTTAGTTAGGCCATTGGATTGGGAACGTGCAGGCAATCTAGAGCAAGTTTGATGCTATAAATAGGAGTGCAGAGACCACCTAATTGGGATCAGAAGATAGAAAGAATTTTTTGGGAGAAATTGTTATCAAAAGTTTTTAGACTTTTTTAGTTGTGGCTAGTAATATCATTTGTCTTTGTTCTATTTTCTTGAGTTAAAATTTTTGTATAACTGTGCATGTTTATGTGCCTTTTATGTAACTGAAAAATTAATGAGAATACTAAATTTTGTGCCTTTATTGATATTTTCTGTGTCATTGCAAAATCATCTAAGTTGTGAGCCTTTGATTCTATCTATTTTCATCTTTTACATTGATCATTCCTTGTTTGCTCTTTAATGTAATTGAATCCTAAAGATAGATTCACTGTGCTTTGGGAATTAAGGGTTGAATTAAATTCAGGCGCATCGCCATAGTTAGATTTTATTTCGTTGCATTTATGTTTCTATTTAATTCTTATCCTTTTCCCTAAAATACTTTTGAGATAAAGAAGAACCAACTTCTTTAAAATTTGGAGGTTGTTTTAGGTTGCAAGTCCCACATTCCTGAAACTTCCCATTGTTGGTGTTAGAAACAGCACAATTTTAATCATCATCAATTTTTTGCACACCCGATGGGACACCATCTTGAAGTTTCTTTCAAGACCATATGAACCAGAGAGCTACAAGGAGTCAGAGTTGTGGACCAGTAACAAGATCTCAATCTGCTATAAATCCAAGTATTCTTTTTCCACCTTTGATAACTAGTCCAAGACAAAGAGTCAATCAGTTTATAATAATACCTAGAGTAAATATGGGAGCTCCTATACCCCTAAGGAATTATGCAAGTTGGAACACTGGCAGTCCTTTGATCCTCCTAATACCACCAGCCACTTGGGACCCTATTCCAGTAAATGCTTTGAAAGCTCTGCCCAAATTCAGTGGGCAAGATTTCAAAAAACCTGAAGAGCATCTTCAGGATGTGTCTAATGTCTGTGTTATACATGTAGTCAAGCAATAGAACGTGGCTATAAGATTATTAGCAGCTTCTTTTAAAGGGAAGGCTCTAGACTGGTACAGGTTCTTGACTCCAAATACAATATCTACATGGGATCAACTTGGAGATCTTTTCTTTGAAAGGTTTAAAGAAAAGGGTGATAATTCTTCTTTGTTGCAACAATTGATTACTATTAAAAGGGCACCACAAAAAGCAACGACTAACTTCAATTTGATATTTCAAAAGACTTGGGAAAGAATCCCTGTTGTAGCAAGACCATTACCAGGTATGGCTATAGTATTTTATCTTAAAGCTTTAAATTTAGACATATCAGTAATGATTCAGTCACTTGGAGGTCAGACTCTACCAGAAGCTTATGACTATGTGGTCAGAGCTGAAAATAATTTAATAGATGTTGGAAAGTTGCCCCCAAGGCCTCCCATGCCCATGTTTCCAAAAATTACCTTACCATTGCCTCAAGAAACCCCTAATCCTATAGACTCACCTATGTCTATGTACACATATCCTCAACAACTTGCTAAATAACTTGTCCCTGCCCAATCATCTGAGATGGATGATTTCAAGAACATCTTAAGGACATTTTTGAATGAGTTAATTAACATAAAAAGACAGCAAAATCCTTATCCTAAACCCCAATATCAAGGCTACCAAAGAAATAGATTTCCACCTCAGCCAAACCAGTATCAGGGTCATCAAAGGCAAAATAACCCTCAGCTAGGAAACCAATTAGTTGTAGTCCCTACACCATCACAGACTATTCCTCCCAATCCAAATAGAGAGATTGTTCAAGGGCAGGATAATTATGCAGATAGCACCAATGCCTAGTGTTTTCCTTGTAATAATGCTCATATGCCCATAGATTGTCCTATGGGTAATCTACAACAAAAGGTAGTAGAGAAAATAAGAATGGATGGACAATTTCCAAGTACTTCTGACACTCAAGCCTACCAATCTCCTGGTATGCAAAATTTAGTTCTAATGGCTCAGATGCAAGGGATGTCTTTAAAACAAGAAGAAGAAATAGCCCCAGAACATGCTTTATTTTCATGGGTTGAAGATGAAGAGTCAGTATGCTTGAATGAAGCTTCCACTTCCAAGAAGCTAGTAGTGCAATCAGACTACTATACCAGATCAAAGAGAAGAATGATGGAACAACCTGAAGTTGCAAATAATGAATTTATGGGGCCTCCTCCATTTCAATTTCATCAAAACATAGCTGCTAAACAAGAAGTGCCTCAGCCAGTGCAAAACCAAGTAGTTCCTGGACAAGTGCAAGAAAAAGCAAAGTACTCTTATTTTCCAAGAACCCAAACAATAGGACCAGTGAATGTGGTGGATCAGCTGAAGAAAATCCCAACACATGTGTCAATGTGGGACATATTAGTTATTCTTGAGAAAAAGACATTGCTACAAGAAGCTCTGTAAGGGCAAGCAGTGCCTAAACATACTGGCACTAAAGAAGGATTTGTTGATAAAGAAAAGCTCAAGGATGCAGTTCCTCTAAAGACAACAACCTTTTTAAACAACCCAGTAGAGGTAAGTAAATCGAAACCAGAGCCCTTATATTTAAATCTGATAGTTGGAAAGAAAATGTTGCATAATGCGATGATAGACTCAAGGGCTAGTACTACAGTGATGCCTAAGCAAATAGTTGATGCTTTAAAAATAAAGTATGAGCCACCTACTAGAGGAGTCATGTAGCTAGATGGCAAATCAGTGCAAACAATAGGGAGAATTAAACAACTTCCATTACAATTATATACTTGCCCCAATATAATTATCAATCAAGATGTAGTAGTCATAGATATACCCACTATATTTGGCCTATGTTTATCTAGGGATTTCACAGCCGAAATAGGAGGATATATGTCACTTGATTGGTCTCACCTCATCCTAAAAACCAAATACGGTTCAAAGTTGAAAATTTTATCTGAACCACTATATAAGGATCACATCACCAATGAACCAACCTCAAAATTAAAGGCAGCTCATGCTATGTTGAATAAGGAAGAAAAGTTTTTTGTTGAGGAGTTAGGTGACTGGACTGAACATGATCAAGAAGAGGAAAATAATCATTTGTTAGCTATGATGCAAAGTGACCCATATGGAAATTATGACTCTACTAGTCTGGGTACTTATGTCATATTTGATGGTCATAAAATCCCAAATGTTTTAAGGCAAGAAATGTCAAAAGATACCTCTTCTATCAATCCTCAGGTCTCTCGACATGAATTCCAGATTCTAAGTTGGAAGTCACAAGCTTATGCCTTAATCTTTGATGAGGAACAGATAATTTTTGACTTTCTTCTCACTTTGCAAGATGATATGGAAGACCATGGACACTTCCTTGATCATGATTTGAATGACTTGTTTGAAGTCATTGGGGCAGGTTATACTATTCTTCAAAAGGGCTATGAGCTAGTTGCAGATGGACAAGATAGCATTGAGAATCAAATAAATTTGCAAAATTATTGCAAGCTTTCAGGCTTATCCTTTCAAGAGGTTGGTGAATTTGAAGATGATATTTTTAAAGTCATTAAGGAGGATGATCATGCAATGGAACCCAAATTTGATGTAGAAGGAGATAAGCAAATAAATGATGTATATTAAAGGGCTTATGGTGATGAGCCAGTAGCCATCAATATTTTGATGAGACACACCAGTATGAAGAACCAGAATTCGACAAGTTTTCAAGAACAAGAAGAGTATGTATATATTGGAAACATATTTGACTCTGATCCACTCAGAAGCAGGCTAATCAAGGTGGCATGTAAGAAGAGCAAGCTACCAGAGCTTCATCACATTCAGCCACTTGTCTGGCAACATAAGTCATCTCACCATGGAGGAGGCTTCAGACATTTCCCTTTTAATTTGGGAGGAAGGAAAACTTAAAGAGATTCTTGTGAATGAGATCTACTTGAAACATTTCAGTTAAGTTGTGTATCTAATGTATTATAATTAGATAGTTTCCCTTTCCTTGTTGCTTTGTTTTCCCAGTTTTCTTTCTCGCTCTTTCTTTTAAATAAGTTTTCTTTAAACACGTAGCTGCAACTCAAATATTTTTTCAAAATTTTAAAAAACTCTCGACACAATAAATATCTCCCAAATTTTTAAATTCCGCAAGGTACCTTGCGCAGCCACTTTCATGACGTGTCTAACTCGGTGTCCCATGAAGATTTAGTAAGATTTGCTAATGGTTATCTGGGTTTAATGCCATTTTGAGACTTGATGGGTCAATAAATACCTCATAACAAGAGTTAAAGCTTACAGTGTCTCAAACATTCCTGCGTCTATGAGAAAATTCTTGCTACTTGCATTTTCAGTTCATAGCAAACCTGCTTAAGTGAAAGTGCCTTCTCTATTGCAAAATATTTATACCTATTACCACAGTTCACTATTTTTAAGAATAGATATAGATATGGATGGAGAACAGTCTTCATAATAAGGGTTTGGGATTTACGAATCCATTGACAAGTTTCTTACAAGCAAATCATATGCTTGGGCCCCTATACAACCATTAAAGACCTATCCGTGGACTAAATTCCCTGAAGTTGGTTATGCAAATGACCCAGCAAAGGTAAAAGATTTTGCAAATAGAATCATGGACCCAATTATTCAAAGAACTAGTAGCAAAACTCTTAGAGAAGGGGCACATAAGAGGTTTATTCAGAGGGCCAAGGTTGGACAATATGAAACATTCACAATGAGGATATGGACTTCACATCTGGCACAATTCATTGTCCCAAGTGTGCATCCATGCCCTAACTTGGTTGAAATACGTGCCAGATTATTTCATGCGCCTTCAAATACCATACAATAGGGTCCATTCACAGTGCAAATTACACCAAAGGCTATCAAAGACATGTTAACCCTATATCATGACAAGACATCCACATTTCCCACCATTGTCAAGATGCAAAAAATGTGGGAAAACGTCAATACTCAATTGAGATTTTTGAAATCATAATTGCAATTAGGCGATGATGATACCATTGTGCCGACACTGCCTATAGCAAGAGCACAATTTGCACAAGCTAGTGAGGATGCACTTTTCATGATGGCTTTCATTTTTGAAATGAAAGATGATATAACCATCTATGAATAACAAATGGTTGTCCTCTTCAGATTGAAAATTGTTGACAAGACTCAAGTGTATCAACTTGATTTCTCTGAGCAGATTGCATATTCAATGGTGGAACAACTTGCCCAGTTTAAATCTAAAAGAAATTTTAGGTATTCTTCTTATTTGTTTCACCTTATGTTGTATCAAAACTCCAGCATCTTTTCCCAGCACATGCATCTAAATATGTATGACCCAAGCTTCGGTCTACATAAGAACACTCTTGTGTCTGCATGGACACATATCTTGTCTAAAACTAATGACCCATACAAATTTTGGGAATTTTTTGTTGCCCCTATTTTTTGTCATCATAGCCCAGAACCGGTTGTAAATAGATTGTTTCCAATCATCTCAAACCTTATGACCAATTTCACTATTCCTTGTGATTACTTTTTTGGATCCCATCATACTATTATTAGAGTCCATGGTTTTAGTGGAGAACCAGTGTTGCTACCTAAGATTTTGACCCTTAGGTTAGCATTTTTAGAGGTCACCAGGCAAGTGTCCATGGTGGATAATGAATATGGCACTAGGAAGAAAAAGAAGAAAATGTATGATGTTCCATGGGTGACAAACAACATGGCCCTAGAGGTCAGAGATGCTGAGATCGTGTTGTTGAGAATGCTAGCCTTCCTAGGTTTCTCTCTAATTGAAGATAAATAGGTATATGACCCAAATGGATTTAGAACTTCATGGATCAGGACTAATAGGGTTTCTTCTAAAATTGTGCATGAGGGCCATCCCTTTTGAGAAAATAGAAAAAATACTAAGAAAGATATTCTTGATTTTTATGTTGAATTGACAGATTTGGCCCTTCAACAAAACAAACCATGGGAAACTTTTTATGTTCAGCAAATGGATTTTGATCCTAAAATCAAAATGACTTCTGGTTTAATAAAAGCAATAAATATTAAAGACTAGAACGCTAAGAAAATAGAAGCCTATTGGAAATATAGGCAAGAGATTTGTGAGACAACTCACTCTTTTGGAAATGTAGATTCAAATGAGAAATGGGAGGAAATCTGGGATGAATGTCATCTATCTCCTATCTCTAGCCCTGATACAAACAATTTTTAGACACAGGGTGGAGAGCTAGAAGCCAGAGCTAAATCCAGTTAAACATCACAGATCCTAGGGCAATCCTCAGCTATAGTCACTATAGCTGTTTGGACCCAATCTCTCAATACCATTGAAAAACAAAAGAGTGTGGTATCTTCACCACCAAAAGCTAATCCATTAGCGTCAGTCCTTGGGGTTTCCAGTTTTACACAAGCACCACTAGCAGCAGTGGTAAATGTTGAAGAGAAGGGAGCACAGCCAGAAGAAGAAACACCAAGGAAACATAAGAGGCTGAGGTTTGAACTTGATTCAGAAGAGAGAGTAGAACCCTCACAACACCAACCATAGAATAGTTTGGCTGCTCCTCATGTAAGTATTATTTCTCCTTCTTCTCAATCTCTCTCTTCTCTTTTAGGAGTGATGATTCCATCTGGCCAAATGACATCCCCTATCACCTCTGCTATGTCCATTTCTCATTTTGCCCTGTTTATCCATACTCAGGCCATATCATTGCTTCATTTTTTCCTCTCTAATCCCAATAAAGTACCTCCTCAAATGTCCCCTAGCCAACATTTGGCTATTCCATATGGCTTGCCACAAGGTTATCCTTTTGCAGGTGGGCACATTGCCTCTCCTTCTACCTTCCAAACTCAAGCTAATGATGTTAGAAAGGCAAGGGAAGCCTGAATCAAGAAAAAGAGTATCAAAGATAATAAATCCTTGGCTACATTACATCTGAGGTCACAATTTGACCCAATCTAGTAGCAACTAACGGTGACCCATTTGTCACTGAATATAGGCAAGCCAAATGAGCAGATGCAACCTAAAGATTACATAATGAATGCAGTGGCTATAGACATGTCCCTTTTCAGACCATAAGATAGGGTCTAACTACTAAATGAATCCACTTCTATAGTAGTTGAGGATTATTTAAAAATATCAAAGAAGCTAGAGAAGATGGAAGCTGACCTAGCCTAAGAGAAGGAAACCTATAGCAGTTTAGCTACAAAAATCAATACAAAGAATAGCGAAATAGAGATTCTAAATAAATAATTACAAGATGTTGTTTCTCTTCAGACTCATCAAGTCATTTAGGCCCAAAATGATTCTTTGGAAGCAGGGCTAATGCAGGTGAAAGATGCAATGACAACTTTAAGGCGAGAAAAGGCAACATTTCAAGAAAAATATGAGGAAAGCCTGCTATAGGTTACTCAACTTCAACAAAAGCTGTTGAATGAGTAGAATAATACCACTGCTATACATGCCTAACTTCAAGTAGATCAACAAATGATAGAACAATTGACACTTGAGTTGGCTAATAAGCCAAAGAATGCAGGGGTTTTGAATTTGGTTGAGGAGCTTTATGAATCAATATGGAAAAGAATCTCTGAGGAGATTATTCAGCTCAAACCTTCTCTAACCTTTCTTCTAAATGCACAAAAATTATGTGAAAAGGTGGAGACTTTAGTTGAAGACACTCTGTCTACTATTTTTGGGAGAGTGTTTGACTCTCAAGTGCTACTGCAAAAGTTATATGATGCAACTAATGGACCATTGTCAGTAGCAGGGATTAGTGACAGAATGGTCATTGCTAAAAGAGTGAATGAGGTTCTCAATTGCAACTCCACATCAATCAATTACAGAGAGCTTCTAGATGTGGTGAAGGAAGTAATCAAAGACATGAAACAACACATTAAAGATCTGGTGCAATTAGGTCTTCCTTCTCCTTTTCCTAATAACAACACTGTGTTGATGATTAATGAGATTAAACCTTTGTTGTTAGCCAGGCAAAATGATCAGGCAGTGTTTTAGGGTTTAAGAGATGATTCATCAGTGCCTGAAGTAGAAGCTATTTTGATTCCCTTTTCCCAACTAGAATTTAAATTGAAGGCTACAGTTCATATTTTGCATAATTTTTCACATAAGGATATCATCAACCTTGATTTAGCCTTCAACGAATTACAAAATAAGCAGGGATTATCTGATGATGAGTGGTTTGCTTATCAGACAGCCTTACTAAAGTTGTGATTTTTGTCACATATGATCATGCGAGAGTTGTGGATTCTTTTTTAGCAGGCTCAAAAGTCCTTGGGGTCACCAATAACTGTAGAGTAAAAAATAATCTACATTTTATTTTGATTTTCAGTTGCGCACTCCAAGTTTTGTTCCTACACATTTTGGTTTGAGACAGTGAAGTTCTTGACTCACAGCATGGGTGTGAGTTTCTTTTCACCTAATTTTTGTCTAAGTATCAAAGTCACGCGGAAGCTGCCAAGTGTCAGCAGCCGAGACACGTTTTATAATTTATGTAAGTTTCTTGGAACGTGCCACATGTCCTGTAGTAACTCAGCGGAGCGCAACAAGTGTTGGCATCCATGTCTCATGTTTCTTATATGTTTCGAAAGCTTCTTTTCAATAAGCTTTTCTCAGGATCAAGCGGAAGGTGCCAAGTGGTAACTATGAAAGGTTTCAATACGTTTTTCTAAAAGCAATGGATGACGCCACGTATCCCTAGCTGAAGAAAATGGAAGCTGCCACGTGTCAACATCTGAATTATTTTCACTTTGTCTCATTGATAAGTAAAGACTGTGGTGGGTCCCAAGTTTTATTTTTGAGGCAAATGAAAGCCGCCAAGTGTTGCCATCCATGTAAATAGGAAATGGGGCCCGAATGTTTCTATCGTATAGACAGAGCGATGCAGAGACCAATAAGTGTCACCTTCTACAGGATTCTAAAAAGATAGCTAAAAGCAGTAGAGACCGCCACATGTCCCTTGTCAAAGATGCATGGAAAGTGCCACCTGTCCCTATTCATTTTTTGAATTTGCTCAGGCGAGAAGTGCTTTGGGTCCCATTTTCTATAAGTTGTTAAAGTTTTGAAGAAGTGGACTGCGACAGATGTCAAAGACGGAACACTCCTAAGCAAAGACATAGTAAAGAGTATAGGTTATGTGAAAAGTTTCGTGTGTCTTCGGTAAGTGCTGCGGAACATGCCAAGTGTCATTTTTCGGTGCCTCCTGAATAATAAGAAGGTTTTCAAGTAGAGTAAGGGAATCAGCCAAGTGTGCTCTCCCGTTTGACAGTGGGAAGTGTCTTGTGTATCTATTTCAGCCAATGGACTTGCAGGAAGACAGAATGTTTCAGAGCCAAGAAATATCCTATGTTAGACATTTCGAGTTCAGTTAGAATTCAGTTGGGCCGTTGGATTGGGAACGTGCAGGCAATCTAGAGCAAGTCTGATGCTATAAATAGGAGTGCATATACCACCTAATTGGGATCAGAAGATAGAGAGAATTTTCTGCAAGAAATTGTTATCAAAATTTTTTAGACTTTTTTAGCTGTGGCCAGTAATGTCATTTGCCTTTGTTCTGTTTTCTTGAGTTAGAAAGTTTTTATAAATGTGCATGTTTCTGTGCCTTTTATGTAACTAGAAAATTAATGAAAATACTGAATTTTGTGCCTTTATTGATATTTTCTGTGTCATTGCAAAATCGTCTAAGTTGTGAGCTTTTGATTCTATCTATTGTCATCTTTTACACTGATCATGCCTTGTTCGCTCTTTAATGTAATTGAATCCTAAAGATAGATTCACTGTGCTTTGAGAATTAAGGGTCGAATTAAATTCAGGCGCATCGCCATAGTTACATTTTCTTTTGTTGCATTTGTGTTTCTGTTTAATTCATATCCTTTTCCCCAAAATACTTTTAAGATAAAGAAGAACCAACTTCTTTAAATTCTGAGGGTCGTCTTAAGTTGCAAGTCCCACATTCCTAAAACTTCCCATTGTTGGTGTTAGAAATAACGCAATTTTAATCATCAACAATATTATTACATTATTTTTTAAGATTTAATTATTAATTTAATTTTTATTTTTATAAAATAAAAAATTATTCAATTTATTAATAAAAATTAATTATATATTTTTATTTTTTTAAAAAATTTCATTTTATTACTATAACATATTGATATAGTTTGATGTATAGTATTTTAAATATTTAACCATTTAATTATCATGATACAATTTCACAACCTAATTATAATACAACCCCATAAAGTGAATTTAAATTAAAAAAATTAAAGAAATTAATATTTATTTCAAAATAAATAAATAATCTAAATTATAGAGAATGCTGATAACTATTAAAATATGCAATGATGATTATTTGTAAAAGAACTTTCCCATTTCAAATATTAATATTAAAACTCAATCACAATGATTAAACAATAATTAGAAAAGTACTTTACAAGATGTAGCACTATTAATTATTTAAATGAAAGTGAGTGGATGTCATTTTCAAAAATAAATTAATCTTAAAAATAAATCAAATCAAACAATTAGCCGATAAAATAATAACATATAAATAAACATAAAATTAAATATTTAATTTTCACCTAAAATCTATTTATATATAATATAAATATTTTAAAAAATATACCACATAATTTAAATTTCAAAAATGAAATGAGTAACATGAAAAGATAACAATGTATATAGACAATATGTTTTGAAGTGACAGTATATACACCCCTTCACTGTGTTATTTATATGCGCCAATATACACCCCTACATTGCCAAAGCCCATGCTGCAGGAATGGTGGCACCCTGAACCATTCGGCCCGTGCTGCAAAAGTAAAAAAACCTACCCTGTTCTCATGAAAGTGAATTCCACAGAGAACAGTCGTAGTCATAGTCGTAGTCAGGAGAAAGTTGATCAAGGCGAGGAGGAGTGAGGAGCATACCCTCCGCCATGTTTGACAGCATATGGTGAAAATCCACCTCACCCTTGGTGTCTATGTCCACGTCCATGTCCACATAGGATGAAATGTTATCTGCAGCAGACTCTGGTGATGGTAATGATATGGCAGCTGCAAGTGCAGCAGCCTGAATATCTTTGGGAGAAAAAGAGTGCGGGATGGGCAAGGAGGAGACTGACTCGGGGAAATTCAAATATGCACGTGCTCCTCTTAGTGCCAGGGCCGCAACGTCATGTGCTCGGGCTGCCATTTCAGCATTCTCGTAGCTCCCCAACCATATTCGAGACTTCTTTTTGGGCTGCCGAATTTCGGAGACCCATTTGCCGTAACTGGGCCTCCTCCTTACACCCCTATATACGGGGTGTCTCGTCTCTCTCCTGCGCTTCCTCGCGCTCATTTTCTTCCCATCCTCATCATCACCTTTAGCTTCTTGCTTCCTGAGTAGAGAATATGGAGACTCACAGGCGGGATGCAATCCTAATGTTACCACCTTCTTGCTCGAATCCATCTACTAAAGCCTTTCAGATCTGTAGGATATACTGTTAGAGAAGGGCAAGGAAAGAATGGAGCCTTACAAATGGCTTATATGCCGACTCGGTGCGGAAACTTCCATGATTGCGAGACATTATCTTACTCTGAATGTCTTCATTGAAAGACAGGAGAAGTGGCCCGTGCTGACAGCCGTCTTGACAGGAGCAGGAAAATATCTTTGGTTCTGACATCTTCACCTTAACGAAGGGTACGTGTCGCTAAATCTAACATTTGTCGGGGTGAATGTTTCGTACCGTACCGGGAGGATCCGTGTAGGCCGACTCCCAAGGATGAGTTGTGAGGCACTCCTTGGTTAGAGTTTGTTAAATGGAGTCTAAAAGCGGAAACGCACGCTAAAAACAAAAACGGAAAAATAAATAAATAAATAAAATTGTGTCATGTATATTCTCTAAGAGTGTTTTCCAGTGAAACAAACACCCCTCACCATCAGTGGTTGATAGGTGATGGTGATTTTTTACGGAACATGGTGCTTGGTGATGGGTGATTAACCATTTCAATATTTTTTCTGCTTAATATATACAGCTTTAGTTGTTTTAATTTCTTTATACTATAATATTAAGTTCAAAATAATTTTATAGAATAAAAAATAGGATTTAAATTTTGGTTTATGGTCAAAATATTTTTATAGAAGAAAAAATAGAATTTAAATTTTAGTTTATGTTCAAAACATCAAGATTTTTGTTATTTTATTCTAATAATTAGAAAAACTCCCAAACAACAGTTAAATGCACGTCAAGTTTAGAGTTAAAATTGAACTCCAAATTCCCTTATATATTCAAAATATTAATTTTTTTAGACTTTCTTAAATAAAACAAAAAATAATCTTCCAAACAATAATAAAGTAAATATCAAATTTAAATTCAATCATTTATTGTTAATATCTCATAAACATTACAATTCATCAGAACTATCATCTTCTAATATAAATTATACCCCTCAAAACAACTATAAATACAATTTAAATAATATTAAAGAAAATCTACCGGCCTTCTATATCCCTCATTTATTTTATCCCTTAATAATTCCCTCATCCCATGTCATCTCCTCTCTACCTTTATAGTTGTGTGATGTGTCTAAATTGAAATCAAACCCATCCTCTAATGTGCTTAATTTTAATCGTCCCCACACCATCACCTCTTTCCGTAATCGTACATAAAAATTATGAGTGGGCACAATTTTGATAGTGGATAACTTGTAATCAAACTTTTTCTCACACTCGAGAGGAATACACTATAAAAGCGTTAGAGTGTTTCGGCGTTGGTGTTGATAACAAATACTTTCCAAGGAGAGCAAACATATTACTGCCCAAATGACAGACCTGGTTAAACAAAACTGCTGCATTGTTTTAAGGAGAGCAAACTTCCAAGGATAGTTATCTTTTTATATTGTAAACAATACAATTTTTTATCTAGGAGGCGACCTTGACAGGGAGCCAGACGCTCGAACCCGGGGTGGCAAGGTGGTAGGCCCCCGGCCCGTGCCCTAATAGTTATTATTTGGTGATTAAGGGAATGCAAAACTGTGCTATTGATATAAAAAGAGTTTTTTTTTTTCTAATGCTAAACGATTATGATCGGATCGTCACTTTTCCTTAATGTTCTTACATCAAAGAGTGGAATGGATAATAAAAAGCATGCTCACATTAAAATTTACATCCAAACATCATCTTATCATTTCACTATTAAAACGTTGACCTACCATATACTCTTAATAATAAAGCCTTCAAAATTTCAAACATGGACCACATTGAAGATGAAAAATGGTATTTAACAATGAATTAAAACAGTTTCAATTTGTGTCCTCACAATTCCAGAAAAGAAGATTGCAATTTTCTTTCGCAAAAAAATTATACATAAGAACAACTTTCTCAAGCTTCCCTCCGATTGAGGGAATGTGTTTCTTTTAAAATAATAAGTATTCTGGAGAAAAAGAGAATTTAAAATCCACTTTTATCATAGAGAAAAGATTTGGAACATGGTAAAATCCATCTAATTTTTTTTTTGCACCAATGGTAGAATCTAGTGTATATTGCATCAACTGTTTGTGGTCAGACATCAGTGAGAAGAAAATAATTTTTAAAAGATATAACTTGAATCACGATTCCATGAAAGAACTTGTCTCTTACAGGAAACATACACATGTAAGATACCATGAGAGGCTTATCAAAAATACCAAAATAAATGTTCAGAAAGAACAATTTATGTAAAGGAATGATAAAGTACTTTTCCAGAATTAAATAATCATTAATTTTTCTGTCCATCCACATTGAAGTTGTAATATAATGGGAACTCTCTCTTCCTATTACTAATATTCTTTGAGCGGTGTCTAATATACGGGGCGCTCTATTTCCTACCACATTATCTGTTAGGGAAACAATATTTAGACTATAAATAGAGTTTTAAAAAATGTGTTAAAAGTTCAGTCCCTCCATTTTATTATGAATGTATTATTATGTCATGTGGTTTAGGGTTAGCTATATTATCCATAGTAAGTTCAAACATAAACGTAATATATAATTATTTTAGAAAGTCAATCCATTATTTTTTTTATTCAATATAGTATCATGTCCATGTTTTAATTATATGTGGTTTAGAGTTGACTGTATTATGTATAATAAGTTAAACATAGATATAATATAGATTTATGATAATAAAATAATTATATATAAACTATGTTTAAATATAAATAGAAATTATTAAATTGAGAATCATTTTAAATAGGAATGGTTTTGCTCCCTTTTTCGCTCAACAAAATTTCAAATCGTGGTTCTGCATCCCTTGCTCTGTTTCACTCAAGAAACTCCCAATTGTGGTCTCTTGTTCATACCACTCTCCTTGACACTCCATCCTTATTCGTAGAAGTCCCAGGGGCTCTACTCATGTTGTTTAAGGATGAAATAATGGTGATAAATTGCTCCCATGTTCTAAATGACTACACCATTGAAGGAGCTTGCCCCTAGCAAAGGCTTTGCCTGGAACCTTGTACAATGCAATGACGATGAATTTCACTACAAATACAGAGTTAGACCTAGATCTGGTCCCTCCTCTTGATAAAGAATACAACTTCATGGGGTTGGAAGCCTTAGAAAGTCAAGTGTCAAAGGCAAAATATTTTATTGAGACTACCCAAATCGGCCCCAAATCCTCTCAAAAGAGCTTCTTCCACTACTATGGGGACTTTTGAAGACTTCTTCTCATCCCATGGTATTACCTGTAGATTTTCAAATCTTTGGCCCAAACTCCAAGACCTCCATGGTTGGATCTTAGAGTACTAGCAACCTCTCTTATAAGGTAAACTATAAATTTATCCTAATGCTAAGAGCTTTTTTTATTGTTGTTTTTTACTGCACTAAAGATAAGGATTTTATTCTAAGTCGATTCTGGAGATTGAATCACCACCCCTTAATCATGAAACCTTCTCCTCCCTTATTCAACCCCCTTTTAGAACCTCTAAATGAGAGACCAATATAGATACACCTACCCTACCTCCCTTTCTAGTTTTGGTCAGATTATAGTTTGAAAGCCATAGGCAACTCCTTGGATTAGTTTCTACAAATGCATCAAGACAACACTTCCTTCTCTCATACTACCTTTTCCATAATATTGGTTAACATTGATACCTCAAAATATCTCCATGAAAAGGTTGTTTTGAAAGTAGGGGACCACTCATGGTCCCAACCACTTGATTATGAAGGCTTGCCATTTCCTTGCAAAAGCTACTTTAACACATGACATTTGACTAAAGATTGCAACATCTATAGAAGAAAGAAGGAAACCTTCTCGTGGATAGACTTCTACCCTACCCACCTTACAATGAATGCTTCAGACCCTGAGAGTGATGATTCTGATTCATCTTCAGATAAACCTAAACCTCCTACACAAACTGTGGACACTAATGAACCTCACATAGAGGGTGATTCTAAGGAAGACCCTCTCACTTCTGGTGAAAGGGTGTTAGAATCAGCTTTGGAAACCCATGTTCACTCAAGGGAAGCTATTTTACAGAATGAAATACTAAGGGAAAAACAATTGGTTGTTGCTTCAGTTGAAGACAAACCCTAACCTTTCAAATCAATTGAAATCTATTTACCAATAGAATCAAAATCTACTGAAGACAAGGGGATGGACAAAAGTATAGAGGAAGAAAAATGGTAGAAGAACATAAATCCAATCCTCCAGTATGACACTTCATTCAAGGGGGACCCTGCATAGATGGTTTGCAGAAGGCATGGTGTGAAATGTGTGAGCAGTAGTTTCATAGAAGATAGTGGAAAGTTATGAAATGTGTGTCCTCTACTTTGTTGAGTCACTTATAATATGTTTCACCTCATGTCTTCCTCATGGGAGGAATGTTTTTTAACAATTATTGTGGGACAATTTTTTGAAACATAGGATTTTTGAAAGGCTATCTATTTCCAACTGGTTCTAGTTATAGACTAGTTTTTTTTTCTTTTGGCAGGCTGGGTTGAGCTACTTGATAGCTTTTTTATTCTTCACGGGTTACCTGGTGAGGCACCTCATTCAACCTTAATTGTTATATCCATTGTATTAGGTTATAGGTAATTTTATAACATGTACTTCACCTTATCAAATAAAAATTAAATTGAAACTAATAATAAATAATTAGACAAGCAATGAAAATAAAATGAAGATTCAAATGACCAAACTTCAATATTGTTTGATGTTTTTTAAATTGGTAGTAGGGTTTAAAATTAGTACATAAGACTTGTTATAAATCTAACTGTAAACTATCATTGGGTCATAATTAGTGTAGGGTCAATTGTATTCTTCTATGCTTAATTGTAACCACACATTTTTGGTGTGATTATAACCCCCTTACTAAATGTGCAGAATAATATTAAGCATATTTTTTCCTATTTCTTTGCTCACAAATGGGTCTAATTGTTTGATTATTTGTCATGGCTTAAGTGGACATATAAATGTGAAATTTAGTTGGGTTGAGAAACCACTTGAGGAGTTACAACTACATATCACACATGGATGTAATTAAAAACCAATGTCACTCAAATTATTTATGAGTGAATCAAAATTTAAGTAAAAAATATGAATTCACCTTCGCTCACTAGATAATGAAATTGAACACACATTCATTTATGTCTTCTTTTTTCACAAATAAGCAAAAACATAAATCCCTTCTAACATTGGAAGAGAAAATTATAAATACTGATAGTGAATGTAATTTTTATGGAATATGTTACCTTTTTTTTTGTCTTTGATTAAAATAATTTAACCGATTTTATGTATATAAAATTAATCAAAATTTAGATCCTAATGCACTAGCTATATTAGCATGATGTTTCCACTATTCCTTATTGTATGATAGTTCATGTTTTATATATTTTTGTTTTCAAGATATTCATCATCAAGGATTTAGATTTTTAGTTTTTTGATTTTATAAGATCCCAATTTTTGGTTTTAGGATTTTCATGTTCAAAATTTTATAGGTCCAAGTTTTAAAGGTTGTTTTTGTTTTAAGGTTTGATTATTTATTTTTTTATTTTTTTATTTTTTATTTTTTATTTATTTTTTAATGTTTTTTAATACTATGTTTTGAGGTTTTGTGTTTCTATATTTTTCAATTTTAAAATTATAATTTCCACATTATTTTCAAAATATTTTATAATTTTCAATTATTTATATTTATTTATTTATTTATTTTATTTATTTTTTTATATTTTGGTTTTCATGTTTATTAATTTTATAATATCAAGTATTGTGGCTTCCTTAGTACTTTAAGTAAATCTTTATTCCCTGGTTCATGGGAATTAGTGTTTCTTAAATCCTAGATTTCAAAGTTCTATTTTAAAATTTATGGGTTTATAACCTAGATTTCAAAGGTTCTGTTTTAAAATTTATGGGTTCATATGGGTTCCATGTTTTAGGTTTTTATGGTTTACAAATTCTAAATCTTTTAATTTTTTCATATTTTTGATATTTTCAAGGATTTGGGGTTTTATGTTTTTTAAATTTTAGACATTAATTTTTTATTTTAAATATTAATTCTTTAAATTTTAAAATTTTTTGAATATTATATTAATTTTTATTTTTTATGTTTTCAATTTTAATATTTATGTGTTTAAATTGTTGAAGTTTTAATATTTAAATTCTCCAATATTCAAATTTTAAGTTTCAATCTCTTTTACATATACAATATCAGAATAAACATTAATATTTTATAATATAATAAAATATATATTTGACATCGAAACTTAATTGAAATTAAATTAACTCTATACATATTTATGTATAAGAATATGTATTGGTTGAATTTCAAAAATGGTAAATAAACATTGTTATTTAATAAATTCTTATTTTAGTTTTTATATAATAGTATGTATGTTAAAATACCTTTCTTGGAATTAATTAATATTTCAAGATGTTTTTATGCAAAATTTTATATGACTTAATAAATATATCATTTTAGTGTACAAAGAAATTATTTTTTATTTTTTATATAATATTAAAAAATTATCAACTCTATCACTTTTCTATTTTACTTTATATTTTGTTTGTTTTATTAAAGGTAAAGTGGGGCTTTTTTAATTAGGGATCCCTGACCTGAGAAGACAAACAATTAGACAAGGGCCTAAAAACCCCAAATACTACCTTAATTCTAATATAAACAATAATTTATATTAAAGGAGTACAACTAGCCCAAAAGCAACTAAAATACATCCAATTGAGGAGTTTAAAGGCCCAAATACTCAAATTTAAAAAAGAATCCATCTCTTTAATATAAAATAATAAGGTCCAAGAGCATGAACAAATAAGTTTAGACTTTTTAATTTGTGCCTCCACCTTCCACATAGTATCTGTGTGGCCCTCCAGATTGTAGTAACATGTTGGATGCTTGGGCCTTCTTTTTTTTTTTAAATTCTATGTACCTTAATACATCCTCTGTTATCCTTCAAAATTTATGGAAACATAAATCTACAAATCCTCTTCAGGATTATGCAAAATCAAGTTAAAATCCTCTCTATCCAAGATGGTTTTTTTTCACTTGAGGATGAAATAATTAGAATGTTGGCTTCTTTAGAAACATCTTAAATTTTACCAAATTGAATAGATATTGAGTTACATTCATGAAGTTTTCCATCCTTATCTACTCCCATGATAATAGGCTACTCCAAAACAAGCTCTATATCATTCTCTTCCTCTACATCTGAAATATGTCTTCCATCATACTCTAGACCATAGACTATTAGAAGATCAAAGAAGAATGTTTCCACCAAATCAGGTCAACTTTTATTTTTACAAGAGAAGGACAATCTGAAGATAAATGAAGAGTATTAAAATACCTACGACACATAAATGGTAACCCTTAATAGTCTAGTATTTATATCAATACTTGATCTTCTACTATCAGATCTATGGAAGCCAAGAGATCAAGTGTTGTATTTATGAAGACTAAAATTTTGGCAAATGTAGTATGAGAAAACAAATCAATTGTTGAATCTATCCATATAAATTTACTGATGGAATTACCAATAGCACTGAAGCAATGTTTATTCCAAAAATGAAGGGGAAGATACACTAGGTAGATCCAAACAAGTATGGAAGAAAAAATGTCAAAATGGGTTGAAATTAGGGTCCCAAGGTTTCATAAACAACTGATAAAATTGAGAATTACCTTGCATTTTATTAATATAAGGGCACACACATTTAATATAAATATCTTTAAGTTTTGGAATGTTAAGGTCCCCTATATATATATATATATATATATATATATATATATATATATATATGAAAATTGAGGTGGTGCAAATATTGCATGAAATATTTAATATTTATAAATATTTTAAACTAATATTTTTATACAACTAAAACAATTAATATGTGATGAAATAATAATTAAATGGTTTGATTAGCAACATAAAATTGGATTATTAAAAAGAATATAATAGAGTTAAAACACTTTTATGATTTTTAAAATAACATCTAATTAATATTTTATATTAATTAAATTGATAAATAAAATTTATTAATATATTTATGTTGTATTAATTATTTTGTAATAGATTATTTATGTTAGATAATAAAAAACCTAGTGTAACTCATCAGTTATGGCTCAGAGAGCTCCAATTCATCTCCAACCCAGTGCCATTTTAAACAGTGCATCTTAGTCTCAATCTATTGCTCAATTAGATCTAATTGGAGGCATCAATCCCTTAGTCATGTTTTAACAATCATTTCTACCAACTAACCCCAATCATCATTAGCAACCTAGATCTGCACCAAATCATGAGAAGAAGATTTTGGTAGGTCATGCAGATCGGTCAAACCACTTTAACTATGTTCAATCCAACTAATATGTCATGGCAATGGAGGCATAGGTCAAGTTGGATACTGATGCAAGCCTAGATCTTTAATTGATGTTATCTCTTACAAGCTCGCTCTTAAAGTGGATCCCAAACCTCTCCCCCTACTTCTCTTGACCCAATGGTGATTTTTGATAAGGAGGAATCTAGGCTATGTGATCTAGGCAACACTTCAAGCGACAATTTGGGTGATCGTTCTACCCCAATTGGTGGTATAAATTTTAGGAGCCATAACATTTGAACCATATCTTCATTTGACTCCTCGTTTGAACTGTTGGAAATCTAAGAATGAGGAGAATGTGATGAGATGGCATAGAGCTATGATTAGTGGCTTTTGACCCCTAAAAATTCAATAGAAGTGCAAAAAAATTATTTTTAATAATGTTGTCTAAAAATAGTAAGTTTCTAAAAGTAGTAATTTCTTGAATTTTGTGTTATTGTAAATAATGGAAGTCAAACCAATTAATCTCCCTCAAGATTAGTGAACTTACATATCCTCTTCCTGCCTTCAAAATATGTATAAATAAAGATGTAGCCTGAGAAGGAGATTAGATATCTCTTCCTAGAGATAATCTTATGTTTGTGTTTTCAATCTTGTGAGTAATAAAACATCTCTTCTTAGAGAAAGCATTGTTATTGTGTTATCTTTGTGTTCTTGAAATATACTTCAACCAAAACCCTTGAGTTTTGGATTAGTGGTATCAGAGCAAGTTGTCTTGAGAGTGTATGATCTCAAGGATGAGGTCAGGCTATAAGAAACTTGGGTGAAAAACAATAGAGCTCAAAGACTATCTACCTATTTACTCCAAATGATCTCAAATAGTGGAAAACATCGAGACATTTGATCTCTTTAAGGAAATGGTGAATGAATCCATCCAACAATAGTAAGCATAGATGGTACAATAATTTTCCCAAATTCTCCATCAACTCTCGATGGGAAATTTTGGCTCCTCACCTCCACTCCCTAGCTCCTCATCTATAGAACATCCTTTCAGGGCCCCAACACCCTTCAAGGTTTAAGTCAATTTTTATATCCCTACATTTGAATTCAAAATCAAAGCTAATGTAGTATAAAATTAGTTGGGTCAATTATTTTCTTATTTTTTTGTTAATAAATTCACCAATGGAGAGAAAATTACTTTTGCTCTTTTTAAAGCATCATTGTCTGTCAAAAATTTGTGGGAAGTTTACAAGAAGAGGTTTAGTATGGATGACATTGGCCTTGAGTTTTAACCTATGTGGGATGATTTCATGGAATCTGTAAAGGTAGAATACTACCCCATTGGATTATATGATGATATGTACATATAGTAGCTAAAACTTCACCAATGTAAGGAACAGTCTATTCAATATTACACCAACTTTTTTCATTCTCTATCTATGAGATTGGGCATCCAGGAAAGTGAAAAACACAAGGCTCTCAAATATCATGGTGGACTACAATATTATATATGGGGGAAATAGAACTCTTCAATTTAGAAACCCTCGGTGAGGCATACAAGTTTGTGATGAAGATTGAGCAGAAGCATGGAAGAAAGAATATGAAGAGTCAACCTTAAAAATGGAGAAGTGACAAAGAAGGTCAAACATGAGGCCAAATTTGGAAGCAAAAGGAGTTCCAAGATAAGTAACCCCAAAAAGGGAAGACCAAAAAATTATGTGATTACCACAAAACTAGAACCCACTCCAAGAAAAATGTCAAGCCATCAAGTCCCTACTTTCTACATCACAATCCTTGACATCTACTACTTTACCTCATACACACCCTGCAGCTAAAGAGAATGAAGAAGAGATTATAGATGTTGAGCTTGATACCATCATTGCTTTACCTCATACACACTCTAATTTATGGGTGAAAGGTAAGCCTCTGCATTTCATTCTTGATAGTGGAAGTCAAAAGAATTTAATCTCTGCTAATGTTATGAAAAGTCTAAATCTATTCATGAAGCCTCACCCAAAAGCCATACAGTATTAGATGGTTGAGCCCAGGGAGAGACCTTCATGTCACCCACCAGTGTCTTCCTTCATATGAAATAAAAACTTTCAAATATGAGGTCTTGTGTGATGTGGTCAATCTAGATGTTTATGATGTAGTCCTTGTTCAACCATTCATGTATGATCGACATGGCATCTATAAATCAAGAACCTGAAGGATCACCCTCACTCTTAGAATGTGATGCTACAGGGTACTATAGGTACTACCTCCCACATCTGTCTCCCTTATTAGTGCTAAGAAATGTAAGAGATTATTGGAGAAGATAAAGCAATTTATTCTCACGGTGGTCAAGCCACAGAGAGCCAAGAAGGCTGATGTTGCATCCTTTATTACACAAGCAACATAACAATAGAAGTAGATGGGTCAAATCATGGGAGAATATGATGACCTATTCAAGTCACCCATGGGAGTTCCACTTCATTTTCAAGTAAAACATTCTATTGATTTCATTCTAGTATCACCCTTACCTAACATCCCTGTGTATGCCATATCAGTTATGGAGAATGATGAGATTAAAAAGTAGATTCAAGAATTGATCCAAAAGGGTCACATTAGGCCAAGATCTTCACCTTGTAGAAGCCCAATTCTCCTAGTGCTAAATAAGGATGTAATATGGAGGCTTTGCATTAACTATCGATCCCTAAACAAAATCACTGTGAAGAATCATTACACCCTCCCCAAAATTGATGACCTACTAGACCAACTTCATGGTGCAAAGGTATTCACCAAATTCCTATCAATCCCACTAGTGTCTGGAAGAGTGCATTCAAATCCAAGGAGGGGCTCTTTGAATAGTTGGTTATGCATTTTAACTTAACTAACACACCTACAACCTTCATGAGGATGATGGATGACATCCTATAACCCTTCACCAACTCATTCATGGTTGTCTACCTAGATGACATACTCATCTACAATAAAACATGGGAGGAACATCTGCAACATGTTTGTAAAGTGCATCAAACTCTTTAGGAACATAAATGGTATGAAAATCTCAACACGTGCATTTTAGGATGAAAACAATTTAGTACCTAGGGTATGTTGTTGATGAGGAAGGGGTCCATGTTGACCCAAAAAAGATTTAGGTTATTAAAGAATGGCCTACACCAAGGACCCACACAAAAATTCACAGCTTCTTGGGTCTTAAAAAAATTTATCACAGTTTTGTTCTTGGATTCTCACATGTTTCTTGGCCACTAAACCAAGTGACTAAAGGAGGAGCTAAAGCTACATTTCAATGGGCTAAATTAAAACAAAGAGAATTTCAAATTTTTTTAAAAAAAAAAAAAAAATTAGCTCCTGTTCTTGCCTTGCCAAATTTGTATCAACCTTTCGAGTTGATGATAGATGCATCTCAATATGCCATGGGAGCTATAATCATGCAACATGGCCATCTTGTTATATATCATACTGAAACTTTTAATGATACAGTTAGAAAATACCTGACATACGACAAGGAACTCTATGCCATTATACAAACTTGTAAATAATGGAAACATTGCATCTTAGGGAAAGAGACTATCATCCACATTGACCATAGATTGTTAAAATTCATCTAGATGTAATGTAAAATATGAAACAAGAAGCACCAAAAGTGGGCCACATATCTGTAATAATTCCATTTGATAATCAAAAACAAAAAGGGGAGCTCAAATACTATTGTAGATTGTCTAAGCTACCCACTAATTACTACACTCACAATAGTTCTTGATCTGTGTAAACATGAGACTGCCACCTGGAGTGCTCTATAGGAAGCATATCCTACCTTCGCTAATACATATCAGGCACTTGAAGAAGGTAAACATGTCTCTGATTTCTATTTGCAAGATAACATCCTCTGTCACATGGGTCATGTCTATGTTCTAGCTATAGAACAATAGAAGATGATATGGGAAACACATTTTAGCAAGATAGTTGGGCACTTTGGTGTAGAGAAGACATTGTTAGTTCTTCAAAATCACTTCTACTAGCCCCATATGTGGAAGGATGTGGAAAGGTACCTTAAATATTGCACCCCATGTGTGATAGCTAAGCCAACAAATAAGAAGCAAGGATTGTACACACCATTGCTAGACCCAACCAAGCCTTAGGAATCTGTCTCAATGAATTTTCTCTTAGGTTTGCCTACTTCAAAACATGGCAAGGGCTATATTATTATTTTAGTTAATCATTTTTAAAAAATGGCTATCATGATTGCTTGTAAGAGAAATATATATGCTGAGGAAATTAGTGAAGTGTATTTTAGTCATGTATGGCTCCATTTTGGTCCCCCCAAGCACATTATTTTAGATCGAGATAGCAGGTTCCTGAGTATCTTCTAGTCTACTTTGTAGAAGATGATGGATACCAAGTTGATGAAGTCCATGTTTTGTTGGACTCATTCTATAATCTACTTGATTAGGTAGAGCTGATCCTGAAATCAAATCAATGTGATGTTGAATATCTCTCTTTGGTGGTAAACCATCTAGTAACTCATCAAGAATAACATCTACATATTATATTAACACTCTTACTGCTTCTATTGATATTGGCGTCATTTCTATTTCTTCATTCATTGCTACTAGTGCATAACAACAACATGCTACCTTCATATCTTGGATAGATTCTTTAGTACAGAGTATGATTTTTGTCTTCTCTTCCTCTTTAAGAGGTAAAAAAACTACCTTTGTACCACCTTTCCAAAAAGTGTATGTGTTCTTTGCTCCATCATGAACTAATTTCCTATCAAATTGCCACAGTCTCCCCAATAACACATGACATGCATCCATTAGACTAACATCACACCATATTTCATCATTATAAGTCTTTCCTATAAAAAACTTGATTAAGCACCTTTTATCTACTGTAACCTCATTTCCTTTCTTAAACCATGAAATCTAATAAGAGTTAGGATGCTTTTCACATTACAGATTTAGTTTCTCAATCATTTCTTTAGAAACCATATTTTCACAACTACCACCATCTATAATTACATTGCATACCTTTCCACCTGAAGTACATCTTGTTTAAAAAATATTTGATCTCAACCATGTATCACCACCTTCTTTATTCTGCACTTGATCCTTCCTTGGAGTGATCATGGTTCTTCTCATCATGAGATTCTCTCCAATGTTAGTGGGTGCAACTTCAATATTCTGCTCTTCTATTTCAGCCTCATCTAGATTTACTCTTGGGTGATCTTCTTGCCTCGTTTCTTGATCTTGATAGTTTGGACACTCAATGCTCTGTGGCCTTCAGCTCCACACCTATAACAGACATAAGATCTATGTTGATTTGGGAACTATCCTCCAACACCACCATAACCTCATTCTTTATGAAATCCACTTCCTCTTTGTGGTATTGAAACCCTTGCCTATTATCATCTTGCCTTTCTGAACCATGTGATGATTAACCTTTATTGGCATTAAAGCCACCTTTGGTGGTATTAAACCCACCTCATCCCCTTATTGGAGGAGATCCACCTATCCTGCGACTAACAAATAGCCTTCTAAAATTCTATTTATTTTGTTTTTCTTCTACCTTAAAAGCTAATTGATAATTCTCCTCCATGTTAAGTATTGTATGCATGTTTAATTCATCTTGAATAGAAATTTTCAAACTATTTATATACCTTGCAGCCATCTGCTCTTCTATTTCATCAAGCTCCACTTGTATGCAAAGCTTGTAAAATTTAATGGTATACTCTTGTACACTGTGATCTTTTCACCTTAAATTCTGAAATCTTATGTTTAGGGTTTTTGCATAATCCAAAGGAGGAAATTTCTCCATTGGCTTCTTCTCCATCTTTTTGCATGTATTAATCTTCTCTTTACCTTTTCTTTCTCTCTCTCTCTCTGTAATTAATCCCATGAAATCATTGCATGAAACTTTCAATTTCATGCATGCAAATTTTACCTTCTTGTCTTCTCTCATGGTCTTTCACTCAAAGAATTTCTCCATGTTATTCATCCAATCTAGCAACTCATCTGGTTTTAAATTACCTTCATAATCTGGAACATCAACCTTGATTCATTAATTCCTTCCTTCTAAATCTCAAACCATCCTCTCTTCCATCAATGGTGGTTGCTCTTGTTGTTGTTCTTATTACTAAACATCTTCATCACAATCTATGTCCTCCTCATCACCACCTTCTCTTCTCTATTGATTGGTGATAACCTCTATTAATTGTTGAACTTGCCTTTGTAGTTCTTGTATAGTCCAGTTCATCTCTTCCATACCTCCTCGTCCTCTCACCATTCTTATCTCCTCCAATATTTGAACTTGCTCTGATACCAGATAATGAATCTAAAGCGTAACAAGAACAATAAAATTACCAATAGGCCAAGCTCTTGAAACAATACTCAAAAATTAATTTTTTTTCATTGCTTAAAATAATTTAAAACCCAAACCATGCTTAAATAAGCCTCAACTTAGAAATTAGAGTTTACATGTAAAATTTGAAAAAAAACTAAAATCTAAAAAAAAAAATTAAAATTAAAACATCCGAAACAGGCCAAAAATATTCCAAAATATCCTAAACACTATAATTAGACTATCGAACGAAATTCAACCAATTTTGACTTCTAGTTCTAAAAATATACATTTTTTAAAAATAGAAAAAAAAACCCAAAAAATCATTGAATCACAATTTTGGACCCTTAGATGATCCCATACGGTCTCCAAAAAAATATCTAAAACATGGGTAGGCCATTAAAACCACCAAGGGTAGCAAAAACCTTTTCGATATAATGGTTTTGATGCATGGAAGAGCTCAAACGAAGCTACGAGTCAAAAGTTATAGCTACCAAAAATTGGCCAATTTTTTTTTTCATCATGAAATCACATTGATTTTACATTAAGCACCTTCATGGTTATAAAACACCTTTTATGGTAATAAAACTTGAATGTCATGTGGTGAAGATGTGTGCAAAGAAAAAAACATGTTAGAAATATATACTAATGGGTCAAGTGTTTACCTTTTTTCTTTTTCTTTTTCTCTTCTTTATAATTTATTTTTTGGTATTTTGAAATTGATATTTTATTTAACCGTAATCTATATAAATTATTTTATATAATTTTTTTTTCTTAATTTTAATCGATAAATATTTTTTATTTATTAAATAATTTAAAATATATATATATATATATATAAAATTAAAAAAAAATAATACAAAAAACAAATTTTCAAAATATAAAATATTTAAATTTATTATATTTGTATATTAATATTTTGTTATATTTTTCCTTGTATAATTTTATAGTCCAAAAAATATATACTATTATTTTAAAGTTAAATATGCAATTTTAAAAAAATTATTAAAAAAAAAATGCTAACATCACATTCCAGGGCACATTTATATTTCAAATCCATCAAATAAATTAATTAAAACTAATTTAAAGAGTATCAAATTTTAATCTTCATAAAATTTAATATTTATTTTATAGAATTTAATATTTATTTAAAAATAATATAAATTATAGAAAAATATTTGGAACTACTCAAACATGTAATGGTGAATATTTGTGAAAGCACTTTTCCAATTCAAATAATAACATGAAAACTCAATTATTATGTTTGAATCAATAAGTGAAAGGTACTCTAAAGTAAAATACTCTCAATTGTTTAAATAGAGGTAAGTGAATATTAAAATATAATTAAAAAATAGTTTTAAATCAAACAATTAATTAATAAAATAATAATATATAAATAACTTTATTTAATGTAATAATTTATTTTTAAAAAACTATATATATAATCACTTAATATAAATACCTTAAAAATATATATATCACATCGTTTAAAATGTGAAAAATATATATCACATAGTTTAAATGTCCAACCCTAATTTATAATCTATGTAAAAAATATGTTGTCAAAGTATAATTATGTGACACTATATACGCCTCTTCACTTACCGTGTAATTTATATAAGCCAATAGTGACCTCGCCAGTCACCGCGCTGGAGAGGGCCTACATTACCACAGTCCACGCTGCAGAAATGACGGCCTATGCATAATTGGTAAAACCTATCCTGATCTCCTGAAAAATAATTCCAAAGAGAACAGTTGTAGTCATAATCGTAGTAAGGAGAATGTTGATATAGGCGAGGTGGGATGAGTAGCATACTCTCCGCCATGTTTGACAGCATATGGTGAAAATCCACCTCACCCTTTGTGTCTATGTGCGACGCGTTCCAAATGTCCTCGCGGCCTTCTCGCTCGAATCTATCTCGTAAAACCTTTCAGATCTGTAAGATATATTGTTATAGAAGGCCAAGGGAAGAATGGAGCCTTACTAGGTGCGGAAACTTCCATGATTGCGATACACTAACTTATTCTGAATAGCTTTGTTGAAAGACAGGTGAAGTGGCCCGTGCTGACAGCCGTGTTGGCAGGAGCAGGAAAATATCTTGGTTTTGACGTAAAGGAGGGTACGTGCTGCAATATGAAGTAGCTAAATCGAACGTTTTTCTTGGTGAATGTTTCGTACCGTACAGGCAGGATCATATAGGCCCACTCATAACGATGAGTTGTGAGACACTCCTTTCTTAGAGATTGTAAAACGGAGTCTAAAAGTGGAAACACACACAAAAAAGAAAAGAAGAAAAGAGAGATCGTGTCGAGTTTAAGGTTCCTAAATCTGTTGAAGGACATGTATATTCTGTAAGAGTGTTTTCTACTGGAACAAAAACATTTCTCACCGTCAGCACGGCAATAGGTGATGTGTGGCGCTGATAGTTGAGGGTGATTTTTTTTAATAGAACAAGATGGTCGGTGATGTGTGTTTAACGATTCCAATATCTTATCTTCTTTTTATTAATATAGAGTTTCACTTTCTTTATATTATGATGTCAAGTTCAAAACATGTTTATGGCAGAAAAAATAAATTTCAAATTCTATTTTATATTTAAGATAATTTTTTATTTTCTTTTTTAAATTATTTTATATATATATATATATATATAATCATTAAATTTAATTTTAAAATATTATAAAATAATCAAATAAATATCAAATTTAAAATAAATAATTTATTGTTAACATCATGTGCATATTACAATTTTCCATTATCACTCTAAGAATAATCATTATTTAATAATTACAAAAACAAATACCAAAGGGAATGCAAAACTGCTCCATTAATATAAAAAGAGCTTTTTTCCAATGTTGAATGATTATAATCGGATCCTCACCTTTTCTTAATATTCTTAATATCAAACAAGCGGAATAGATAATAAAAAGCATACTCACACTATAATTTACATCCAAGCATCATCTCATCATTTCATTATTAAAATATTGGCCTCCTATATACTCTTACTAATAAAGCCTTGAAAATTTTAGACATGAACCACATTAAGGATGAAAAGTGGTATTTACCAGTGAAATAAAGCAGATTCTATTTGAGTCAAAATTCCAAAAAATATATATATATATATTGCAATTTTCCTTCCCAAAGGAAATATGCATAAGAATTTCTTTCTCAAGCTTTTCTATTATTGAGGGAATGTTTTTCTTTCAAAATAGTAAGGATTATGAGGAAACTAATAACTTAAAATCAATTCTTATCATGTAAAAAAGATTTGGAGCATGATAAAATCCATCTAAAAAAACCTTTGAGCTAATGGTGGAATGTGGTATATATTTCATCAACTATTATGTGGTTAAACATTAGTGAGATAAATAATTTTTTTTTGAAGAGATTTAAAGAGCATGAATGCAATTTTAATTATGATCGCATAAAAAAGCTTCTCTCTTAAAATATTTAGTAAGGAAACAATAAATATAGAGTAAGTTGAAAGAGAGAATTTTTGGATATTTTTTTTGTAAAAGTCTATGTGACTTAAAAATTTAATACTATTTAAATATGATTATTATAAAAAATTTAAGACACGAAAAAGAGTTTCTTAAAAAAATGTTGAAAAAAATAAATTCACAATTTTAGAACAATAATAATTTAATAATATTAAACATGTATCATATATATTTAGTTTAATAAAAATATAATATATTATATGTATTTGTTTAAGTAAATATATCGATTTCTATACAAATACAAACACAAATCTCAAAATTCCTATTTTTTGCGGTGTTCATGTGGAATGTACCAAACCCAATAAAAAAACAAAAATGTCTCAAACTGGTAACACTGAAACATCCGCTACGTCTTTCGTTCCCTCTCTTAAAATGCTCATGAAGGTGGTCTCACATCTAATCCCGTGCAAGGTACGAAAAATTCGCCTGCGTAAACCGTTCCATTAACCCACTTCATATCGCAACACGTATCCTGACATACCGACTTTATACGGGCGGAGAGATATTTTCACTCGCCTAATTAGATAGCTGTCAACTTCTACTCTCTTTCAATAGAGAAAGATAATGTCTAACAATTATGTATGGTCGCTGACATTTTTTATTTATTAGAACGGCATAAACAGGTATGGAACTCAAGAATCTGTCAGGCTCGTCATAATATTAATATATTCTGCGCATTGAAAGAGCGAGGTGGAGGTAGCATCTGGAAGGCCTCCAACTTATGAGCGTGGAGTCTCAAGAAAGGAGAAGCCGAGGTGAAGTTGAAGATGAAGAGCAAGTGAGCGAGAAGACTCGCAGGGGAGTCGCGACACATTCCCTTTACACTGGTGAGAGGATACCCAATTACCGGAGCGCACTGCCAATGACCTTCGCTCATATGTGGAAGTGGACGTGAACGCAGACACATGTGCAATTAGACACGGAAGGTCAGGTGGACGTTCACAATATCCTGTCAAACATGGCTGAGGGTATCCTCCTCACCTCTCCTCGACTGTATCGAAAAAAAAAACAGAGAATTTTTAACCACGATCGATCATGAACAGTTAAAAGGTAGAATAGTAGGAAGGTTTTGGATTAGAGGCCGGCGGATCAAATCTTCTCTTTTTTCGATAAGTTCTCTTTGGGATCCTATAAATAATTCTGAGCTCGTAGACATCGTTATAATCTACATCTATCTATAGGATCCTATAAAGTCTTCTGAGTTCGTAGACATTATTATAATCTATATCTATCTATCCAGTCGCTCTCTTTATTTACTTTAAATTAGAACATAATAAATTTTAGATTTTTGTTGCACATCCCTACTATACAGATCACTTTTGATAGGGCTTGTTTGTGTAGGCTCTTCTAAGCGCGTTATAATTCGGCCATGAGCTTGTTTATATATTGTGAAATTTACATAAATTAAATATTTGTTTCAGTGCATGAAAGAGTTTTAAGTGTAATTTTAATCGTTATTTTGTATTATTTTTTTCAATTTTAATCATTGTTTTATCTTTTATTTTCAATTGTCTTGGATTGAATTCAATGGAATTAACTCAATTACAATTTGATTATGTATTTTTATTTGGTAGTTAAAAGTTTTAAACAAGTAGTTATAATTATTGTTAATTTTTTATTAAAATTCTTCAATTAAAATTAATGTGTATTTATATTGGTAATAATAATGATTTATCAATGAGATCTCGGTGAAGTGATTGAGTGGTTTGGTTGTTCTAAATCCTTTTGAAGTTTAAATTTGAAGAATAGCATATACAACTAGTTGTAATCATTCACAATCTCAGTGTCAATTGTGGTCATTGTTGGTATTTGGGTTATTCATGATTGTTGATTATAATTTTTAGGTTTATTAATGACAATTGTATAATTATTGAGATTATTTATGACCGTTAGTGTAATTCTCAGGGCCAGTAATGGTCGTTAGTGCGATTGTCGAGGCCATTCATAGGCATTGGTGAATTTTTTTTGGGATTGTTCATGATCGTTAGAATAATTTTCAGGGTCATTAGTCATTGATAGGTAAATTAATGAACCTGTTGGTTATCATATGCAACGATAGTTAGTATTATCTTGTTATACCTAACACATATGATATTTTGTGTTTAATAAAACAAGATTTGGATTCCTATTATATCCCAGACCAATTTCAAGATGCAGTAAAAAAAATATAATCTAATAAAAAAATTAATAATAATAATTTTGATCACTAATATTAATTTCATGTTAGTATATAGTTCTAAAATAAAATTTACATATAGTATAAATAATACTTATTACATATATATGCAAAAGAAAATAAGAACATACAAAATCAATTATTATTATTATTATTTTGAAATAATCAATATTATTATTCTAACGATATTATATAATCACAAATATTTATTATTAATATATTTGTAAAAGATTAATATTTAGTATTATTAAGATCTTTTTAAAAGATTAATATTATTTTTATTATTTATCATATGCTTATTAACAATAGCAATGTAATGTACTTATCAAATAATTTACGAATTTTAGAATGCTACTAAATGGTATGTCTATATTGATGGTGGAATTTGGATAGAGGCGAGGTGGGGTGAGTAGCATATCCTCCGCCATGTTTGACAGCAAATGGTGCAAATCCACCTCACCCTTTGTTTCCATGTCCACTTCCGCGTCCTCTGCAGAAGTGGACATAGAAAGGAATGAATGTTATAAGCAGCAGACTCTGGTGATGGTGATGGTAGTGAAATGGCAGCTGCAAGTGCAGCCGCCGGAATATCTTTGGGAGAGGAGGAGACTGACTCTGGGAAGTTCAAATATGCACGTGCTCCTCTCAGTGCCAGGGTCGCCACGTCATGTGCTCGGGCTCCCCAACCATATTCGATACTTCTTTTTGCGCTGCCGAATTTCCGAGACCCATTTGCCGTAACTGGGCCTCCTCCTCACCCACCTATAAACGGGGTGTCTCGTCTCTCTCCTGCGCTTCCTCGCGCTCACTTTCTCTCCATCTTCATCATCACCTTTACCTTCTTGCTTCCTGAATAGAGAATATGGAGACTCACAGGCGGGATGCGTTCCAAATGTCACCACCTCCTCGCTCGAATCCATCTACTAAAGGCTTTCAGATCTGTAGGATATACTATTAGAGAAGGCCAAGGGAAGAATGGAGCCTTACAGATGGCTTATATGCCCAGTGGGTGCGGAAACTTACATGATCGCGAGACATTATCTTACTCTGAATGACTTTAGTGAAAGGCAGGGAAAGTGGTCCGTGCTGACAGCCGTCTTGACAGGAGCAGGAAAATATCTTGGTTCTGACATCTTCACCGAAAAGGAGGGTACGTGTTGCAATATGAAGTCTCTAAATCGAACTTTTTTCGTGGTGAATGTTTCGTACCGTACCGGAGAAGTTGTGAGGCACTCTTTGGGTAGAGTTTGTTAAATGGAGTCGAAAAGCAGAAACGCACACTAAAAAAACAGAGATTGTGTCATATTTAAGGCTCGTAAATCCCTTGAAGGACATGTATATTCTCTAAGAGTGTTTTCCACTGAAACAAACACATCTCTCACCATCAGCGGATGGTGATAGGTGACGTGTAAGGTTGACAGGTGATGGTGATTTTATTACGGAACATGGTGCTCGGTGATGGGTGATTAACCATTTAAGTATTTTTTCTGCTTAATATATATAGCTTTAATTTTTTTATGCATAACATTAAGTTTAAAATATTTTTATAGAAGAAAAAATAGAGTTTAAATTTGACCTTATGTTTATAATATTAAGACTTTTGTCATCTTCTTCGAGTAATTAGAAACTTTTTTAAACAACAATGAAATAGATATCAAATTTAGAATTTAAATTGGGTTCCAAATTCTCCTAAATATTCAAAATATATTTTTTTAAAAACTTCTCTAAACAAATAAAAAATAATTTTCGAAACAATAATTAAATAAATATCAAATTTAAACTTAATTGTTTGTGGTTAATATCTCATAAACATTATAATTCATTAAAACCATCCAAAAAAAATTATAAATACAATTTAAATAATAAATAATATTAAAGAAAATCTAATAGGCTTCGATATCCCTTGTTTCTTTTCATCCCTTAATAGATTTCCCTCATCCCATGTCTCTAAATTGAAATCAAACCCATCTGCTAATGTGCTTAATTTTAATCCTAATATGATTCATCGTTCTAGCACCATCACCTCTTTCGGTCATCATCTCCATAATCATTAAATAAATAAAAACATGAAAAATTATGAGTGGGCACAATTTTGAGAGTGGATAAATTGTAATCAAACCTTTTCTCACACTCAAGAGGAATAGACTATAAAAGCATTAGAAGTCTTTCGGCATTGATGTTGATAACACATAATTTCAAGCTTGGTTTTTAGTTGCTTACCTTCTAGTGGATAGACTTCTGCCCTACCCACCTCACAGTGAATGCTTTGGACCTTAAGATTGATGATCATAATTCATCTTTAGATAAACTTGAACCTCTTACACAAAATGTGGACCTTGATGAACCTCACATAGAGGGTCATTCCAAGGAGGACCCTCTCATTCTGGTGAAAGGGTGTCAGAATCAGCTCTAGAAACTCCTGTTCACTCAAGGGAAGTTATTTTCTATAATGAAATACCAAGGTTAAAACAATTGGTTGTTGCTTCAACTGAAGACAAACTCCAACCCTTCAAATCAATTTGAATCTATTTACCAATAGACTCAAAATCTATGGAAGATAATGGGGTGGGAAAAAATATAAAGGAATAAAAATAGTAGAAAAATAGAAATCCAATCCTTCAGCATGACCCTTCATTTAGGGGGAGATCCTACATATAATTTTTATGGAAGGCATGGTGTGAAATGTGTGAGAAATAGTTTCACAGAAGATGATGGCAAGTTTTAAAATGTGTGTCGTCTACTTTGTTAAGATACCTATAGTATGTTTCACCCCATGTGTTCCTCCTAGGACGAATGTTGTTTTACAATTACCGTGTGACATGTTTTTAAAATAGAGGATTTGTGGAAGGCTATCTATTTTTGACTAGTTTTTAGTTATATACTCATTTTTTTCTTTTGGCAGGCTTGGTTGAGTTGCTTCATAAATTTTTTTTTATTCATGGGTTGCCTAATGAGGCACCTCATTCAAGCTTAATTTTTATATCCATTGTATTAGGTTATAGGTCCTTTTAAAACTTGTACTTCACCTTATCAAATAAAAAATAAATTGAAACTAATAATTCATAATTGGACAAGAAATGAAAATAGAAATAAGATTAAAATGATCAAAATTCAATATTGTTTCATAATTTTGAATTGGTAGTAGGGTTTGAAATTAGTAGATAAGACTTGTTATAAATCTAATTGTAAACTATTATTGGTTCATAATTAGTGGAGGGCCAATTGTGTCCTTCTATGACTAACTATATCCACACATTTTTGGTATGATTATAAACCCATTACTAGATGTGTAGAATAATATTAAGCATATTTTTTATTTTTTTACTCATAATCAACCCGAAAACTATCAAGACAAATAAAATTACCAATAGGCTAAGATTTGAAATAATAACTCAAAATGAATTTGTATTGAATGACTTGAAATAATTAAAACCCCAAACCATGCTTAAATAAGTCTTAACATGGAATCTAGAGTTGACGTCCAAAAATTCAAAAATTCAAAAATCTAAAAAAAATGTTTATTTTTAGTAGCCACTATTTATAGTATGTTTCGCATGCAAGTGTGGGTGGCACTAAAAGTTTCCTGAAATAACATAAATACTAAAATTAACCTATGAGATTAAACTCAATTTAAGTTGACATTTGGTTCAAAAAATATATAATTTCTAAAAATAGAATTTTTTTTAAAAAAAAATTAAACATTAATTTTAAACCCTTAGATGATCATGTTTGAACTTTGAAAAAAATTAAAATAAACTCTAAGTGGATAGAGTTGTTTAAGGAAGAATTAATATATTTTATATAGTCATTTTGGTGTGTGAAAGAGATCAAACAAAGTTACGGGTCAAAAGTTATGGCCTCCAGAAAGTTGGCATATTCTTTCTACATCATTTTACTCTGGTTGAAAACAACTCAGCGCTTGCGAGTTAGCCTGATTATACTACTACCATTTGTCTTTATCAATCTTTTTTATCTCCCATTCTATAATCCAAGAGTTACTTTCTTGTTGCAATCCTTCCCATTGCACCAAATACCTTTTATAATTTACTTGCCTTGTGGTCATTTTTTTCATATCCAAAATTTGCACTATTTTTTCCTTCTTCTTTGGAACCTACCGCTCCCAATTTAATTCTTCATCTTCATCATCTTAAAAATCTTCTCCATAAAATTCATATAAATATTAAACATTAAATACTGGAGATATATCAAAATTTTGTGGTAAACTCACCTCATATGCATTATCATTGAATTTTTTCACAATTCTACATGGCCCAATTTTCTTGTACTTCAACTTATTATATGTGTCTTTTAGAAATATCTATTTCCTCAAGTAGACCATTACCAACTCTCCTTATTCAAATACCTTGGATCTTATTTTGACATCTACTATTGCTTTATATTTCTCATTACTTTCCTGTAGCTTTTTTCTTACTCCTTGCAACTGCTGCATATGCTCTACAAACACTTCTACATAATCACTAATTTGATCTACAATTGGAAATTATAAAGAATCTAAAAGACCCATAGGATTTCTCCCATAAACAATCTAAAAATGTGACTTTCTTGTTGATATGTTCACTTAACTATTATATCCAAACTCAACTTGTGGTAAAGCTAAGTCCCATTGCTTTGGCTTTTCTCCCACTATGTATCTCAATAAATTTCCCAAGCTCCTACTCACAACTTTTATCTGTCCATCTATTTGCATGTGATATGCACTACTAAATTTTAGCTTACTACCCATCTTCTTCCACAAAATCATCAAATATTAATTAGAAATTTTGTGTCCCTATCTGAAGTAATAGTTTTTGGAACACCATGCAATCTCACAATAACCATAAATAATAATTTTTCAACTCTAGTAGAATCATTGGTTTTCTTATATGTAATGAAATGAACCATTTTAGAAAATCTATTTACAATAATAATAATTAAATCATTACCTCTCTGTGTCTTTGGAAATCCCATCACAAAATCCATACTCAAATCTATCCATGGCACTCTTAAAATTGGCAATGGCATGTAAAGCCCAGTATTTTGTGCGTGTCCTTTAGCCACTTGACATATTCTGCACCTTGAAACATACCATGTCACATCTCTCTTCATCTTTGGCCAAAAATAATATTCCTCCACTAAAGCTATTGTCTTTGTTTTACTAAAATCTCCAGTCAAACCACCACTATGTAATTCTCTTATTATATTATCTCATAGAGACCCAACTAGAATGCACAATCGTTTCCCTTTGAAGAGATAACCTTCTTTCATAAGATGCTCATCACGAATAACATCTTCCCTACTTGTTAATGTATTCATGTACTTCTCAACTACCTTGCTAGAATATGGATCAGTATCATATAATTCTTTAATAGCTTTAAATCCATCTAATTCACTCACCATGGTAATTAATAATGCTACCCTCCTACTCAACACATCAGTTACCTAATTCTATTTTCTTGATTTATGTTTCAACACAAAAGTATACCCTTGTAAGAAATAAACCTAGTTTTAATTCCTATTATTCATCTTCTTTTCTGTATTCACATACTTCAAAGCCTCATGATCTGTAAATAGTATAAACTCCTTAGGCACCATGTAATGCCTCCAATGTCTTAATGCTTGTATAATTCCATGAATTTCAACACCATAATTAGAATACTTTGTTCTTAACACATTCAATTTCTCACTAAAATATGTTATTAGCTTTCCTTCTTGACTCAACATAACACCAATTCCCATAAATGAAGCATCACAATCAATTTCAAACACTTTATTAAAATCTAATAATGCTAAAATTGACCTTTTTGTAATCTTCTTCTTCCAAAATTCAAATATTTCTGTGGTTGCTCTAGTCCATGCAAATTCATTCCCTCTCATGCAATGTGCTATTGGTGCCACAATACTATTAATTTTTTTAACAATTTTTTTGTAAAAATTTGCTAAACCATGGAAACTTATTATCTCTATAATGCTTCTTGGAATAGGCCACTCAAAAACTAATTTTATCTTTTATTCATCCATTTTCACACCATATACTAAAACTACAAATCCAAAAAATACCCAACTATTCTACATAAACTTGAACTTTTTTAAATTGCATACAACTTCTCCTTTCTTAACAAATCCATTATCATTCTCAAATTTTGTGAGTTTTCTTCTTTAGTCTTACTGAATATCAAAATATCATTAAAATAATTAACCATAAACTTACCAATATATTCTCATAGCACTGTATTCATCACCCTCATAAATGTGCTAGGTGAATTAGATAATCTGAATGGCATCACCATCCACTCATATAAGCTATCCCCAGTCTTGAATTCAAATTTTATCTCATCTTCTTCATGAATTTGAGTCTGATAATAACCACTCCTTAGGTCAATCTTGGTAAAATATTTTGATCCTGCAAGCACATCCATCATATCATCTAAACAAGGTATAGAAAACTTATACTTTATTGTAATTTTATTACTTGCTCTCCTATCTAGACACATTCTCTATTTTCCATCTTTATTTGGAGTTAGCAAAGTTGGTATTGCACAAGGACTCATACTCTCCCTTATCACCTTCTTCCTTAGCAATTGAGTAAGCTATTTATTTAATTTTACATGTTCTGTTGGACTCAACTTATAAGCTGCTAGATTGGCTAGAGTTGATCTTAGAATCAAATCAATGTGATGTTGTATATCTCTCTTCAATGGTAAACCATCTGACAACTCATCAGGCATAACATCTACACATTATTTCAACAATCGTGCTACTTATGTTGGTATTGGCACCATTTTTATTTCTTCATTTGTTTCTACTAATTCATAACAAAAATCTACTACCTTCATATCTTGGATAAATTCTTTAGTAGAAAGCATAATTTTTATCTTTTCTTCCTCTTTAAGAGGTAACAAAACTAACTTTGTACCACCTTTACAAAAAGTGTAAGTGTTCTTTGATCCATCATGAATTACTTTCCAGTCAAATTACCATGGTCTTCCCAATAACACATGACATGCATCCATCAAAATAACATCACACCATATTTTATCATTATAACTCTTTCTTATAGAAAACTTGATTAAGCACCTTTTATCGACTGTAACTTCATTCCCTTTCTTAAACCATGAAATCCGATAAGGATTAGGATGCTTTTCACATTATAGATTCTGTTTCTCAATCATTTCTTTAGAAACCACCTTTTCAAAACTACCACCATCTATAATTACTTTGCATATCTTTCCACCCAAAGTACATCTTGTTCAAAAAATATTTGATCATTGCCATGCATCACCACCTTCTTTATTCTACACTTGTTCCTTCCTTGGAGTGCTTATTTTTCTTCTCATAATCAGATTCTCTTCAACATCTTTTGATGAAAATTTAGTATTATGCTTTTTTATCTCATCCTTAACTAGATTCACTCTAGGGTGATCTTCTTGCCTCTTTTCTTGATCTTGATAGTGTGAACACTCAAAATTCTCTATGCCGTTATTGTATTAATTTATAATAGACATAATATTTTAATTGATTTACAAACCATCCTCTAACATGACTATAACCTCATCCTCTCTAAAATCTTCTTCCTCTTTATTGGTATTGAAACCCTTGTCTATTGTCATCTTACCTTTCTGCACCATGTGATGATTCATTTCTATTGGTATTAGACCCACAATTTATGGTATTAAACCCACATCATCCCATATTTTGATTGGATCCAAATATTTTGGACCAAGAGACGTTTTTCTACTTTATTTTTCTTCTGCCTTCAAAGCTAATTGATAAGCCTCCTCCATGCTATGTATTCTATGCATGCTTAATTCATCTTGAATAGAAAAATAAAACCATATACATACCTTATATCCATCTATTCTTTTATTTCCTCATTCTTCACTCATATGGAAAGATTATAAAATTCATCTATATACTCTTATACATTGTGATATTTTTGCCTTGAATTTTTAAATCTTCTATATAGGGTTTGTGCATAATCCACAGGAAGACATTTTTCCCTTACCTTCTTCTCCATTTTTTCCATAAATAAATATTTTCTTTACCTTTTTTATGTCTTTCTTTCTATAAGTGATCCCACCAAATCATTGCGTGACCTTTCAATTTTGTGCATGTAAATTTTACCTTATCTTCTCTCATAGTCTTCCACTAGAAAAAAATATCCATGTTATTCATCCATTCTATCAACTCCTTTGGTTTTAAACTACCTCTATAATCTAGAACATCAACTTTTATTCCTTCATTTCTTCCTTCAAAATCATGAACCATCCTCTCTTCCATCGATGGTGGTTACTCTTGTTGTTTTTCTTCTTGTCGAACTTCTTCATCATGATCTGTGTCTGCCTCATTACTGACTTATCTTGTTTGTTGATTAGTGATAACCTTGGTCAATTGTTGAACTTGCCTCTATATCTCTTTTATAGTCTAGTTCATTTGCATAATACCTCCTCATCCTCTCACCATGTCTTTCTCCTCTAAGATTTGAACTTGCTCTGATACCAGATAATGTAGTTGAAAACTATCAAGATAGTTAGAATTACCAATAATAGGCTATGATATAAAACAATAACTTATAATTAATTCATATTGAATGAATTGAAATAATATAAACCCAAACTGTGCTTAAATAAGCCTCTATTTAGAATTCAAAGTTGACATGCAAAAATTTGAAAAATCCAAAATCTAAAACAAAATGTCTATTTTTAGTAGCCTTTATCTATAATAATTTTTTCATGCAAGTGTGTGTAGCTCTAAAAATTTCTTAAAATAATCTAAATATTAAAATTAGCCTATGGAACAAAATTCAACTGAAGTTAGTGACTAGTTCTAAAAATATAAAATATCTAAAAATAGAAAATTCCTAAAAAGGTCATTAAATGTTAATTTTGGACCATCAAAGGATCACATTTAGCCTTCAAAAAATATTGTAATCAACTTTAAGTGGATAGAGTTACTTAGGACAGAATCAAACTTTTCAATATGGTCTTTTTGACACGTGAAAGAGCTAAAAAAAAATTGAGTCAAAATTTTTGGCCTTTGGATCGCTGACCTATTTTTCTACATCAGATCACTAATGGGTCTAATTGTTTTATTATCCATCATGGATTAAGTAGACATAAATATACAAGTTAGTTGGGTTGAGTAACCACTTGTAGAATTACAACTACATATCACACATGGATGGAATTAAAACCAATGTCACTCAAATAATTTATGAGTGAATCCTTACTCAAGTGAAAGATATGGATTCACCTTCACTCACTAGATAATGAAATTGAACAGTAACATTCATTTATGTCTTCTTCTTTTTTTTTCTTTTTTTTTAAAACATAAATCCATTCTAAAATCATGAACATTGGAAGAGACAATTTTAAATATTGATAGTGAATGCAATTTTGATGGAATACCTTACTTTTTTTTGTCTTTGATTGAAATACTTTAACTGACATTGTGTATCTAGAATTGACCAAAATCTGGATCCTAATGTATTAGCTATATTTGCATGATGTTTTCACTATTCCAAATTTATGTCATTCATACTTGTAAGATAGTATTGTATGATAATTCATCTTTTATATATTTCTATTTTCGAGATATTCAGCATCAAGGATTTGGATTTTTAGTTTTTTAATTTTATAAGATCCCAGATTTTGGTTATAGGATTTTCATGTTCAAAATTTTATAGGTCCGAATTTAAGAGTTAAAAGTTTTTGTTTTAGGATTTGAATTTAATTTTTGGGAGTTCAAGGGTTTTTAATACTATGTTTTTAAGTTTTATGTTTCAAAAAATTTCAATTTTAAAATTATAATTTCCATATTTTTTTGAAAATGTTTTTTAATTTTCAATTATTTATATTTTAAATATTTATATATTTTAGGTTTCATGTTTATTAATTTTAAAATATCAAATTTTGTGGCTTCCTTGGTACTTTAAGCAAATCTTTATTTCTTGGTTCATGATATTTCGAATTAGTATTTTTGAAATCCTAGCTTTCAAGGTTCTATTTTAAAATTTATGGGTTCCATGTTTTGGGTTTCCATGGTTTGAAAATTCTAAAACTTTTGATTTTTTTTAATATTTTTGATATTTTAAAGATGTGGGGTTTTATGTTTTTCAAATTTTAGAGATTAATTTATTTTATTTTAAATGTTAAATTTTTAATTTTTAAGAAATTTTAAATATTATAATACTTTTTATTTTTTTATAATTTTAATTTTGATATTTCTATTTTAAATTATGGAAGTTTTAATATTTAAATTCTCCAATCTTCAAATTTTAAGTTTTAATCTCTTTTACATATACAATATGAGAATAACTATTAATATTTTATAATATAATAAAATATATATTTAACACCAAACCTAATTAAAATTAAATTAACTTTATACATATTTATGTATAAGAATATTTATTGGTTGATTTTTTGCACATGATAAAAACAAATTGTTATTTAATAAATTATTATATACATGTATAAGAATATTTATTGGTTGATTTTATGCACATGATAAATATACATTGTTATTTAATAAATTCTTGATTTAATTTTTTTAATATAAAATGTGTATGTTAAAATACCTTTCTTGGAATTAATTAATATTTAAAGATGTTTTTATGTAAAATTTTATGAGTGAAGAAATATATCATTTTAGTGTACAAAGAAATTATTTTTATATTTATTTAATATTAAAAAATTGTCAGTTCTATCACTTCTCTATTTTAGTTTGTATTTTGTTTATTTTATTAAAGACAAAAGGATTTTTTAATTATTATTAGGGACCCCTGACCCTAGAAGACTTTAATTAGATAGGGCCTAGAAAACCCAAATACCACCTGAAGTCCAATACAAACAACAATTCATATTAAAGGACTACAACCAACCTAAAAACAATCAAAATACATCTAATTAAGGAGCTTTATGGCCCAAATCCTCAAATTTGAAAATGAAAGTAATTAATTAGTATTAAAAAAATAAGGTTCAAGAGATTTAAAAAATAATTTCAAACTTTTTAAGTCATGCCACAACCTCCCTGATGTAGAAAAAATAGACCAACCTTTCGGAGGTCATAAGTTTTGACCCGTAACTCCATTTGAGCTCTTCCACATGCCAAAATGAATGTATCAAAAAATTTGTTGCTATCCCTAGGTAGTTCTACTTGCCTAATAGTGTTTTTGATATTTTTTTGAGGCCATACATGATCATCTAAGGGTCTAAAATCATGGTTTAATTATTTTATGGATGTTTTCTATTTCTAGAAATTTTATATTTTTAGGGCTAGATATTAACTTCAGTTGAATTTCCTCACATATTATAATTGTAGTGTTTATAATATTTCAATTTAGAGCTATGTGTGCTTGCATGCAAACCTACTATAAATAGTAGCTCTTAAAAATATGTTTGTTTTTAGGTTCTAAATTTTTTTCAAATTTTGCATGTAAACCTTATTTTTGAGTTTAAGATTATTTAAGAATGGTTTGGTTTTTTAATTATTCAAAGTTATTTAATATGAATTAATTCTAAGTTATCGATTCAGATCATGACTTATTGGTAGATTTATTGTCTTGATAGTTTTTGAGTTGATTATTTGGTATCTGAGCTAGGTTTGAATATTGGAGGAGAAAAACATGGAAAGAGGATAAGGAAGTATTGTATAGATAAACTATACTACACAAGAGTTGTAGAGGCAAGTTTAACAATTAATTGATGTCATCACTAATCAATAGAGAAGATAAGGTGGTGATAAGGAAGACACAAATTATGATGAAGAAGTTCATCAAGAAGAATAACAAAAATAACCACTGTAAATGGAAGAGAGGATGGTTCCGGCTTTGGAAGGAAGGAAAGAAGTGATCAAGATTGATGTTCTAGATTATGGAGGTAGTTTAAAACTTGAGGAGTTGATAGATTGGATGAAAATCATGGAGAAATTCTTTCGAGTGGAAGACTATGAGAGAAGACAAGAAGGTAAAATTTGCATGCATGAAATCGAAAGGCCATGCAATGATTTGGTGGGATCACATATAGAAAGAGAGATAGGGAAAACTTAAAAAGAAGATTAATACATGGAAAAATATAGAGAAGAAGTTGAGGGAGAAATTTATTCCTATGGATTATGTACAAACCCTGTACAGAAGATTTCAAAATTTGAGGCAAAAAGATCACAATATACAAGAGTATATAGATGAATTTTATAAGATTTCCATACAAGTGGAGCATGATGAAATATAAGAGTAGATGAATGAAAGGTATGTAAATGGTTTAAAATTTTATATTTAAGATGAATTAAGCATCCATAGAATACTTTTCATGCAAGATGATTATCAATTAGCTTTGAAGACAAAAGAAAAAAAATAGATAGAATTTCAAAAGAACATCTCTTGGTCCAAGAAGAGGTAGATCCCCTCCAAATATAGGATGAGGTGGGTTTAATACAACTAGAGTTGGGTCTAATACCAATAGAGGTGAATCATCATGTGGTCTATAAAGTCAAGAAGATAATACGCAAGGGTTTGAATACCAACAAAGAGGATGAGGATTTCAGAGAAGACAAGGTTATGGTGGTGCTAGAGGATTAGTTTCAAATAAATGTACATCTTATGTATATTATATATGTTGAGAATAAGGGCAACAAATATTTGAGTTTCTAAACTATTAAGATCAAGAAAGGAGGCAAGAAGATCGCCCAAGAGTAAATCTAGTTGAGGCTGAAATAGAAGAGCAAAATAATGAATTACACCAAAAAATGTTGGAAAGAATCTCATGATGAGAAGAATAATGATCACTCTAAGGAAGGAAAAGGTTTGGAATAAAAAAATAGGTGATGCATGGTTTTGATCAAATATTTTTTGGACAAAATGTACTTTTAGTGGACATGTATGCAAGGTAAATAAAGATGGTGGTAGTTGTGAAAATATGGTTTGTAAATAAATGATAGAGTAACTAAATTTACAATGTGAAAAACATCCTAATCCTTATCGGATTTCATGGTTTAAGAAAGGGAATGAATTTATAGTAGATAAAAGGTGCTTAATCAGGTTTTCTATAGGTAAAAGTTATAATCATGAAATATGGTGTGATGTTATTCTAAAGGATGCATGCCATGTGTTATTGGGGACACCATGGTGATTTGATAGGAAAGTAGTTCATGATGGAACAAAGAGCACACCATTAGAAAGTTGACCTTAGTAGAGAAAAATTACACCATGATATTTCATGAGGTTATTTCCATGGTTTATACCTTGCAAAAATTTAGACAATATTTATTAGAAACCCTGTTCATCTTTTTCACTAATCATGAGGCACTCAAGTACCTCATGAACAAGCTTTTTTTACATGGGTGCATATGCAAATGGATAGTTTTATTCTAGGAATTCTAGTTTTCCATTGTGGTTAAGCTTGGAAAGCAAAACTTAAGGCCAAACCATTTATCCTACATCAATTTTAGTGATGCATCAACACTAATTGAGGATGACATGATAGATTCACAACTGTACAAATTCCAACACATATTTTAATATTTGGCATAGATCACCACCATTTTAACATTTGGAGTTATGCCTCAAACAATGATAAATAAGGAAAATAAACAACTAGAAGTGCATGCCACCCCCTTTCAACTCATCAGTGGAGAAATGTATAAACTACATAGAGATTAAATATCGCACCAATGTGTCCTAGAGCATGAAAAAGACTCAATCTTGCAAGAGGCACATGAAGTTATAGTAGGAGGACAATGTGTTGAAGATGCAATGGCAGTAAAAGTGTTGCAGTCAGGTTTATGGTAATCGAGCCTATTCCAAGATGCCAAGAACCATGTTAAGGCATGTGATATATTCTAGTGCATAAGGAAACCTAACCATTGGGATATGATGCCTCTCATCCCCATTCTTTCCCAAGTACCATTTGAAAAATGGGCCATTGATTTTAATGGATCGATAACTCTTGTAGCATGACACAAAAGTATAAGGTATACTTTAGTAGCTATAGATTATTTCACCAAGTTGACTGAGGCCACATTGACAAAAGACTGTACAACCATCACATCCATGGGCTTCTTCTAGGAAAAAATATTAATCTGATATGGGTGCCCAATCAATTTGACCAACAATATGGGAACTCACTTTATCAATGAAATGATGTGCATCTTATTGACTGAGTATATGGTAGTGCACCATAAAATGATCCCATATCATCCAAAAGAAAGTAACAAAGCTGAGGCATTTAACAAAATACTAAGAACATGCCTCATAAAGATATGTGATTTTGGTTGCAAGGATTGGGATGATCAAGTATTAGTAATGTTATTGGCATATCATATAATCTAGAAGTGCCTCAATAAAGCTACACCATTTCAACTGGTGTTTAGCACTAAGATGATCCTGTCAATGGAATTCTTGGTATCATCATTATGCATAGCACATTGGTTGGTTAGATGACCAAGAGTCATTGAATGCAAGGATTGAGGACTTGGAGAACTTAGATGAGATGTGTGCCCAAGCCAATTAGAGTGATTAGATAGAAAAGGTTGCCTAGAACCTCTATCACAACAACCATATAAAGAAAAAGGTGTTAGCAGAAAGATATTTTATTTTTCTCTGACTCCAAGTATTTTGAGCACCTTGGAAAACTATAGATAAGGTCGATGGGTCCCTATATCATCCACTATTTATTAGAGATAGGTGCACACAAGTTGGAAACATTGAATTTCAAAATGCTTCTAGGGCATTTCAATGGAAACCAATTCAAGCCATATCAGTAGTTGCACATATTGACTTCTTGTTCACTATTCAGTTTGAGGTGAGATGACCAAAATAATGTTTGGCATAAGCCAAATAGTTTTTTTTTGTTATGTTATTTACACAATAGTGTAAAGAGTGTAGAATTGGTGCTTTGAAGCCTATCGAGAAAATCTACTAGCAGTTCACTCATAATTCCATCCAAGTGAGTTGAGAACTTGTACTTTCTAAGTGCTTGAGGCTAGAAACCTAAGTTCTAGGTGAGTGAGGATTACCAACATCTGACAAGAGAAGTGCACCAAAACACCATACAATGGATCTTAGTGGTAGGCCATTTTCAAGCCCCCAGGTAGATGCTCATCTAACCTTTCACACATAATTCCAATAGAGTGTGTCGAGCCTTTGTACTTTCTAAATCACTTGAAGCCTAACATCTAAGTGGTGGGTGTGTGAAATTTTCCATACTCAAGGGGAAGATGCACAAAATCCATGTGCACCATATACATATTATAGCACCTTTGGAGGCCTAAGGAAGAAATAAGATCCAAGTGTAGTTACACTACATGATTGTGTGTAAGAGAGAAAGTGAAGATGCATAACATGATTATGATAAAGACAACCAAATAAGAGAATCAAGCATTAGAGGTTGAACACAAAGGATTTATATAGGGTAAGACATACCAAGGCAAGATGAAATGTAAGAAACTAACCAAGATAGATAAGTGTGCTTAAAATAGCAATGCAACAAGAAGAAAAGATGGAAGAAAGGAGGCTAAATCATTCACATGTGTCTTGATGCACTTAGGTTACCATATTGAAGGCAAAGGTTATGCCAAGAGAGTAAAGTGTAGAAATGGAATCATCATAGATAGTTAGCATCCACCCTTATTTGAGTCAGAAGTGACCGTTGGAACCATGAGTCACTTCACCAAAATACTATTAGGAGCATTGAATGCAGTGATAATAGATGCACAAATATATGTAATAAATGAGGTTATGTTAGAGGATTTTCAAGGATTTTATAGAATTTTAAGAAATATATATGCCTCCATGCCATTAACTCACATATATTAAATATAATATATGTAAATAAGGTATAAAATGTCATGCAAAAAACTAATTTCCATAAAAAACATTGTGTAAACTTGAGAAATCAAGAAAACAAGAGTAAACCAAAGATTTGAAGCATATAAACCTTACTATCTTTATAAACCTTACTAAAGCAAGAATATGAGCACCCCCAGGCACCTAGATTAAATGATTGTGAAGCTAAAGAGATTGCACTCACGTTGAGATTGGTGTAGAAAGGGGTGGAAAGAAATTTGATTAGGAAGTAGTCAGTAGAAATGTGGGTTACTTCCAAAGATTCCATTAATAGATTGAAAATCTTGGAATTAAAAGGTATAGTCACAATTATCATGACTCTAAAGTACCAAGAACCATTTGAGCCTTTGATAGACCAAACCAATCATGTTTCAATACTAGCAGGCTCATGATGGGTAATAAGTAGAAGGGAATAGGTCTATAGAAAAAAATTCAAAAATGGTTGTGCATAGTAGTAAAATTGGCCCCTATAAGAACAATACCTCCATAGGTAGAAGGGGTTAGCTTTGCATAATTTGACCCTAAGATGTTGACAAAAATGTATTATCAAGTAATGTAATTTCCATCAAAGGTCTTGGTGGGGGAAAATTGGAATTATTTTGTGCACACCTACCAAATGAAGGAGTGTAATCATCATACTTACAGCCACATACAAGAACTGACATTAGATTAGATGGTGGATATAAGGAGCAAGATGAAGCAGGGCACAACACTATTTGATGTCTTCATTCAAGATAGATTGGTATCCTCTAGTACAACTCAACTTTATGAGTTGCCATGCATTGTCAAGCCAGAGGAGCTCATTCAGTTCCTTTTATCATGTATCCATGGTGATCACATATACTTTTTTGGGAGGATCATGAGGATATCAATGTAGCTCACTAGAAGGATAACTAGGATCCCAGATGTTGAAAAGCACATCCATGACATGATGGGTGATGATGAAGAGGTGGAACATGTGGTGAAGCTCGAGTTATTACAAAGGGTGACTCATATTCCCCATCGAAGATTGCAAGGACCCCAGTAGAAGGGTGGCGTCATGCCTTATGAGATCAAAATATTGCCCCAATGATCGATGGACTGATGTTATAAAAACTTACCTCTACATCACATATTATATGGCATAGGGTGTGAAGTTTAACATTTCCAAATTTATTATGGAATAATTTGTGAAGAATGCACTAGAGTGACACACAATGAAGGGGACCTTCAAGTGGGGGTCCATTCTAATTATGATGGTATTGAAGGAAATTAGCATACTATATGGGGATGAGCACAATATCTAGGTTTTTTTGGAGCACAATATTTGTGTTTTTTTGGAGCATAATAACTCCCCCACACAAAAGTACAAAGAAATTCACTTGCCCTAGTTCCTTCAATGTAAAATACAAGGCTTATATGATGAGGTAGTATAAGAAGTATATAGAGGATTTTGGGATTGATTGGTGCATCCCCCAAGATCTCCCTAAGAGCATGTATGGAATGGAAATATTTACCATTATGCAACACTTCTGCATAGTCCATTATTGTTATCTAATGGCAACATGTCAAGCTAGATATAACTCTCATACGCCTTCTCGACTAAGTATTTAAGGGATGCACTCAGAAGGATCCTTAATACACAATAGTTGGATATTTTAGTGAGGGAACTAGACATAAAAAGGAGTACGTTGTGGTGATAGTACATGCATCTATATGGGAAGGCAACAAGGGATGAAGAGGATGATTTAGACTAAACTGACATCTATCTCCTTCAAGAAGTTACCATACTTATGCACATCCATAGGTTATACTATGATATTAAGCCAAGGAGGAAGGGCCCCAGTGTCAAGCAGATCATTAGCCCTCTCATCAGGCTCAATGATGAAGGAACATCATCAGTAGCTAAAAAGATGTCTCTGAGAAAGAAGAAAGGAGAGACACTTGCATAGATTTAGGAGCACATAATGATTAAGATCTCCTCAGGAGATGAATCGTCTTTATTGACCCCCACAATAAAACATGTAAAGTTCATGCCAAAGACTTCTCCTATCTCAAAGGAAAATAAAAAGAATCCATAGTACCTATTTGTGATTCCCATCATCATCTTAGAAGACACAGAGGTACAAGAATAATTAGAGAAGGAGGTATAATTGGGTAAGGGTGTGTATATTGTGCTAGAATAAGACTCCTCATCTAGTGAGGAAACTTTCCCACCACTTCAAAGTGAAGAGTTGAGGTAGGGAAAAGCTTGGAGGAAGCTTGGCCTTAGTGATGTATACATATATAAGGTATAGAAGCTTTAGAATAGAAAAGAAGAAATGAGAAAGGTAGGAAAAATGGAGGAAGGGAGTAAGAAAGTTGAGGTCAAAGAAAAGTGCATGGAAGAAGGAAAAATAGAGGAGGAGCCCAGCATGGCTGAAGTACATGAGGCTCTTTAATGTGGCACTATTGTCATGCTTACAAACACAAGACCATCAAACTCACCAACCAAAGAGGAGTTAAAGCATAAATGGAAGGGCATGGGCCTAGATCGTATCACATTGAAACAATGTTGGAGTTACATCACAAGAGAGAGGCCATGAGGGCGAAGGGCATGAACCAAACATAAATTGATAAAGTAGAGGTAGAGGAGATAAGGGTCAAAGAAGAGAAAACCACCATGATCATCAAGAAAAGGAAGGTAGAAATAAAGAACGCCCAGAAGGAAAAGGATAGGAAGGAAAAATAAGAGAAGATGGTTGTCGTAGGTATGAAACCCATTAAGGACAAAATAGTAGAGGTGCCTAGTGCCCATTCTAGCCTAGAAAAATCAATTGTATAATAGGTGCACCCTTGTATTGAAGGGGTGCTTAGAGAAAAATACGCTGATGATGGTACCTCAAAGGGAAAAATAGGGAAGGTAGGGAAAGAGTAGGTTGACATAAAAAATTAACCTTCAGAGGTTCATGCTAATGAGCCACAATAAGAAGAAGTGAATGAAGGGAAAAGTCCAAATAAGAATAACCCCTGTAGGAAAGAGAAGAGGAATAAAGCAATAGACAAGGAAATAGTCCAAGCAAAGAGGATTAGGAGTAGAAATAATTGCCATTGAGAAAGAGGAATTTGAGCCAAGCTATTGGGAAAAGGTGTAGAAGGGTTTCACCATAGATGAGGACTTCTACATATTCGAGTGCATGCCATCTAGATTTATAACAACACTGATGTGCCATCAACTTTCCTTTGTAATTTATTTCTATATGGATGATCCTTAGTTTGAGGTGCCATCAAAAGCAATATAGAGCACCGATAAACCAAAAGAGGGGCATGACTACCAACTAATCAACACCTTGGATATGAACCTAGTAAGGTTGGCTAACACCCTCCTTAAGATAGCCTCTAAGGTAGCTCACAAGAACATTATCAATGATGATCACACTAAAAATTAGAAAGACATAGTATTTAAGGTAGAATAAGAAGTCAACACTATGAAGGTCAACCTGAAGCAGTTGGTTGAGTGTGTCGAGGAAACAAAGAAATATATTTTAAATGCTATTGACACTTCCTAATTGTTTGAAATTGATAAGGTGTGTGTATTGGTAAAAAAATGCTCCCTTGGATGAATTTAGTGTATGAAGATGAAGATACACTTATGAAGCTCTAAATAAAGAGATTAACATACAACACGATGAGGTAGAGGACCTCTTCACAAGGTTGGAGGAGTGTGTATATAATGTCGATGTCATATTTTTCAACTTTTCCACCAAAATGTTAGTCATCAACGTGCACCTCTAAAAGGTGAAGGGGATGAAGGATTCATTGATGAAGCAAGCATTCACTATCAGTAGCGCTGAGTGCACAAAAATTATGGCATAGGTCAACACATTGAGCATCTAGTTGGAGACCCAGGACCAAGACCTAAATGAACTCTTTTGAAAATTCCATATGAAAGTGAGTGAGTAGGTAGCCATCATGGATCAGTCAATACATGACAAATAAAATATGTGTTCTTCAATTTATTTTGATTCTTAATGTGTATTAGTGTTAATGGTGCCTTGCTATGAGTAAAATAGTGAACAAGGCATGCGTAAATGGGAAACGTATTTAATTATGAATGAAATAAGGTGATAAGTCATGTGTGATGATTAGATAAATCTTAGAGCTTATATTTGTATTATGATTGTAAGCATTTGTCACTCTGGCTATAGATCCAAGATAACCTAGAACTCAGTCCAAGATATTGCTTTCATTTTTGCATGGAAACACAATTGAGTTGGTATGATGGTAAGATTTCTTGAGGTTATAGTCTCATTTCATTAGCAATATCAAATTTAGAGATTCAACTAATTTTTAATGATATGTGGTTGTTGATCTCACTTAAGGTTCTACCTTGATCTCCTAAACCTTTATTGCTTAGAATTTTTTTATTATATAGATGTGATAAAAACATATATGCAAATATTAGTTGTTCTCATTATACAAACATAAACCTAGATGATCAAGATTTTTGACACCTTTACTAATGACATTATTTTGCCTAGGACTTGAATTAGTAGAACTCTCTGATCTTTCCATATGTCTGCAATGTGAAAAGTTACAAATGGTCTTTGTATTATCCCTTGAGAAGAATTTGGTTTGTAAAGCTGAGTTGATCTTTATGTAAACACCATAATGTTTCTCCTTAGATAGCTTGGTTTTAGCATAATCTAACACTGAGTTGATCTTTCGTATATTCTAATGAGGTAGTTTTCAATTTTCTAGATAGTTTCTAAATGAATTTTAAACTATGTCCTTTTGCAGTGTTGGTTGGTATAGACTTTTTCTATGAGACTATAGGTCAGTAATAAAAACTTGGCATCCATTGAAATGTTCTTGATCTCACGTAAGGTAGCTACTAGACTTGTATTGGCAATATGTCAACATCTTCCTTGAAGTATTGCATTATATATAGGATGTCCACACTCCAGAATAGCAGAAAGTTGGCATCATAACTCTAAACAATTGTTTGTTATTCTGAGCTAGATTCTGTACTTATAGCATTATAGGATTTTTATTATTTATTTTTTAAGGAGTGACTCTACAAGGGAATCTAAATTTGTTTATATTTGAATACATGTTATATAAATCTCATAGATGGAATCCTAATTGATTTTTAATTAGTATCAATTCATTTATGATTTTCACCACCCACATAAGAGTTATTTAAATTATCATCATTCTTTTATAGGATGTTCTCATTGGAATGGTGATGCGTTTGTGATAGAATATTGAAATCTGTAACTCATATTTGAAGTAATCATTCATCTCAGGAAAGGTTATTCAAACATCAAAATGATAGTTTTTGTAGCATGAACTCAACTACAAATTAGTCTGCATAAACAAGGTGTTTTAACACTACTAATTATATTTATTTTAAGTAAAAATCTTATGCCATACAACCTGAATCCACTCTAAGAACATGCTTTGGTTATAGTAACTGGGTCTCAAGGTTTGTGTAATATTGATTTTTATATGGATGAGCCTCAGTTTGAGGTGCCATCAAAAGTAATATAGAACACCAAGAAACCAAAAGAGGGGCATGCCTAAGAACTGGTCAACTTCTTGGATATGAACCTAGTAGGGTTAGCTAACACCATCCTTAAGATGCTCGTAAGAACATTGTCAATGATGGTCATGCCACAAAGTAGAAAGACATAGCATTGAAGGAAGAGAAAGAAGTCGACACCATGAAGTTCAAGCTCAAGTAGTTGATCGAGTGTGTTGAGGAAATAGAGCCATCCCTTTTGGATGGTACCGAAACTTCTAAATTGATGAAATTTGATAAGGTGTGTCCATTGGTCAAACAAATTCTCCCTTGGATGAAGTCAGTGCATGAAGATGAAGATGACCCTTATGAAGCTATAAATAAAGACCTCAACAAAAATATCAATGAGGTAGAGGACCTCTTTGCAAGGCTAGAAGAGCATGTAGATGATGTCAATGTCATCTTTTATAACTTTTCCACCAAAATGTTAATGGTGAGAAGGATGCATTGATGAAGTAAGCATTCATTGTCAGCAGGGCTGAGTGCACATAAATTATGGCATAAGTTAACACATTGAGCATTCATTTGGAGACCCAAGACCAAGACCTAGAGGAACTCTTATGTACCTTCCAAATGAAATTTAGTGAGTAGGGAGCCATCCTAGATCAGTCAAAGCATGACCAATAAATTATGTGTTCTTCTATTTATTCTAATTCTTTACCTGTATTAGTGTTAATGGAGCCTTCCTATGAGTAACAAAATGAACAAAGCATGCATAAAATGGAAAATATTATATTTAATTATGAATGTAATAAGGTGATGAGTCACGTGTGATGATTAAATCAATCCTAGAGCTTAGAATTGTATTCGGATTCTAATTATTTGTGACTTTGGGTATAGATCCAAGATAACCTAAATCTAATTCCAAGCTATTACTTCCATTTTTGGGGGAAACACAACTGAGCTGGTATGATGGTAATATTTCTTAAGGTTATATTCTCATTTAATTAGTGATCTTAGATTCTAGTGATTCAACTGATTGTTATGCTATGTGGTTGTTGATTGCACTTAAGGTTCTACATTGGTCTCCTACACCTTTATTGCTTAGATTTTTATTATTATATAGATGTGACACACACTTATATGCAAGTATTAGTTGTTCTCATTATACATACATAAACCTAGATGATCAAGAGTTTTGACACCTTTAATAATGACATTATTTTGCCTAGGACTTGAATTAGTAGCACTCTCTAATATTTACATATGTCTGCAATCTGAAAAGTTAAAAAAAAAGAAGAAGTTGGTTTGTAAATTTGAATTACTCTTGATGTAAACACCATAGCTTTTCTCCTTAGAGAGCTTGGCCTTAGCATAATCTATCACTGAGTTGATCCTTCATATATGTTAATGAGGCTATTATCATTTTTTATAGATAGTTTCTAGATGAATGTTAAACTATCTCCTTTGTAGTTGTGGTTGGTACAGACATTTTCTTTAAGACTATAGGTCAATAATTAGACCTTGGCATCCATTGAAATGTTATTGATCTCATGTAAGATATATCCTAGAATCGCATTGGCAATATGTCAACATCTTCATTGAAGTACTCCATTATGTATAGGATGACCATACTCCAGAATAGAAGATAGTTGGCATCATAACTCTAGAATATTGTTTTTTACTTTGAGTTAGATTCTCTACTTGTAGCCTTGTAGGAGTTTTATTATTTATTTTTTAAGGAGTGACTCTACAAGGGAATCCAAATTGGTTTATATTTGAATACATGCAGTATAAATCTCATAGATAGAATCCTATTGGATTGTTAAATAGTATCAATTCATTTATGATTTTCAACATCCACATAAGAGTTATTATATTATCACCATTATTTTATAGGATGTTCTCATTATAATGGTGATGTATTTATGATACAATATTGAAAACGGTAACTCATATTTGAAGTAATAGTTCTACTCAAGAAAGGTTGTTCAAACATCCAAATGATTGTTTTTGTAACATGAACTCAAATAAAAATTAGTTTACATAAAACAGGTATCTTAACACTACTAATTATATTTATTTTAAGTAAAAAGCTTATGTCATACAACCTAAATCCATTCTAAGAACGTGCTCCAGTTGTAGTAAATGGGTCTTAGGGTTTGTGTAATATTGATTTCTATATGGATGAGCCTTAGTTTGAGGTGACATCAAAATCAATACAAAGCACTGAGAAACCAAAAGAGGGGCACAACAACCAACTGGTCAACTCCTTTGATAGGAAGTTAGTAAGGTTGGATAATCCCCTCCTTATGATGGCTTCTAAATTAGCTCCCAAGAACATTGTCAATGATGATCATGCCATAAAGTGTAGAGACATAGAACTAAAGGCATAGGAAGAAGTCAACACCACGAAGGTTAAGCTCAAGTAGTTGGTCGAGTGTGTTGAGGAAATAGAGCCATCTCTTTTAGATGGTATTGACACTTCTAAATTATTCAAATTTGATAAGGTGTGTGTATTGGCCGAACAAATGCTCCCTTGGATGAAGTCATTGTAGGAAGATGAAGATGACCCTTATGAAGCTATAAATAAATAAATCAATAAAAAGCTCAATGAGTGAGACGAACTCTTCAGAAGGATGGAGGAACATGTAGATGATATCGATGTCATATTTTACAACATTTCCACCCAAATGTTAGTCATCAACGTGCACCTCTAAAAGGTGAAGAAGAGAAAAATGCAGTGATGAAGCAAGCATTCACTATTAGCAGGGTTGAGTGCACATAAATTATGGCATAGGTGAACACATAGAGCATCTAGCTAGAGATCCAAGACCAAGACCTAGAGGAACTCTTTTTCACCTTCCAGATGAAAGTGAGTGAGTAGGGAGCCATCCTAGATCAATTAATGCACAACTAATAAAATATGTGTTCTTTTATTTATTCTAATTCTTAAATTGTATTAGTGTTAATAGTGCCTTGCTATGAGAAGAATAGTGGACAAGGCACACATAAAATAAGAAATGTTGTATTTAATTATGAATGCAATAAGGTGATGAGTCATGTGCAATGATTAGATCAGTCCTAGAGCTTAGAATTATAATCTAATTCTAAGCATTTGTCACTCTGGGTATAGATCCAAGATAACCTAAAACTTGGTCCAAGCTATTGCTTCCATTTTTGCATGGAAACACAATTGAGTTTGTATGATGGTAAGATTTATTCAAGTTATAGTCTCATTTCATTAATGATATCATATTCTAGTGATTCAATTGATTGTTAATGTTATGTGGTTGTTGATCGCACTTAAGGTTCTACCTCGGTCTCTTAAACCTTTATTTCTTAGATTTTTTTTATTATATAGATGTGACACACACTTATATGCAAATATTAGTTGTTCTCATTATATAGACATAAACCTAGATGATCAAGAATTTTGACAACTTTACTAATGACATTATTTTTCCTAGGACTTGAATTAGTAGTACTCACTGATCTTTACATATGTCTACAATGTGAAAAGTTAGATATGGTCTTTGTATCATCCCATGAGAAGAATTTGGTTTGTAAAGCTGAATTGCTCTTGATGTAAACACCATAACTTTTTTCCTTAGAGATCTTGGATTTAGCATAATCTATGACTAAGTCAATCCTTCATATATGTTAATGAAGTAGTTGTCACTTTTTATAGATAGTTGCTAGACGAATTTTAAACTAAGTCCTTTGTAGTTTTGGTTAGTACATACATTTATATTAGACTATAGGTCAGTAATAATACCCTGGCAACCATTGAAATGTTCTTAATCTCATGTAATGTAGCTCCTCGACTTGTATTGGTAATATGTCAACATCTTCCTTAAAGTACTACATTATATATAGGATGACCACACTCTAGAATAGTAGAAACTTGGCATCATAACTCTAGAAGATTGTTTGTTACTCTAAGCTAGATTCTGTACTTCTAGCCTTGTAGGAGTTTTATTATTTATTTTTTAAGGAATGACTCTAAAAGGGAATGTAAATTGGTTTATATTTGAATACATGCAATATAAATCTCATAGATGGAATCCTGATGGATTGTTAATTAGTATCAATTCATTTATGATTTTCACCATCCACATAAGAGTTATTATATTATCACCATTGTTTTATAGGATGTTCTCATTGGAACGGTGATTTATTTGTGATACAATATTGAAAACTGTAACTCATATATGAAGTAATAGTTCTACTTAGGAAAGGTTGTTCAAACATCTAAATGATAGTTTTTATAACATGAACTCAAATACAAATTAGTCTGCATAAACAAGGTGTCTTTACACTACTAATTATATTTATTTTAAGTAAAAATCTTATGCCATACAACCTGAATCCACTCTAAGAACATGCTTTAGTTGTAGTAACTATGTCTCAGGGTTTGTGTAATATTGATTTCTATATGGACGAGCCTTAGTTTGAGGTGATATAAAAATAAATATAGAGCACCAAGCAACCAAAAGAAGGGTGTGACTAGCAACTGGTCAACTCCTTGGATATGAACCTAGTAAGGTTGGCTAATGCCCTCCTTAAGATAACTTCTAAGGTAGCTCATAATAACATTGTCAATGATGGTCACACCATAAAGTGGAAAGACATAACACTAAAGCTAGAGGAAGAAGTAAACACCATGAATGTCAACCTCATGCAATTGGTCGAGTGTGTTGAGGAAATAAAACCATCCTTTTTGGATGGTATTGACATTTCCAAATTGTTTAAATTTGATAAGGTGTGTGCATTGGTCGAACAAATTATCCCTTGGATGAAGTTAGTGCAAGAAGATAAAGATGACCCTTGTGAACCTATAAATAAAGATCTCAATAAAAATCTTGATAGGGTAGAAGACCTCTTTGCAAGGTTGAAGGAGCACATAGATGATGTCGATGTCATCTTTTGTAAATTTTCCACCCAAAAGTTAGTTATCGACGTGACCCTATAAAAGGTGAATGGTGAGAAGGATGAATTGATGAAGCAAGCATTCACTATCAGTAGGGTTGAGTGCACACAAATTATGTCATAGGTCAACACATTGAGCATCTAGCTGGAGACCCAAGACCAAGATGAAGATGAACTCTTTTACACCTTTTAGATGAAAGTGAGTGAGTAGGGAGCCATCCTAGATTAGTCAATGCATGATCAATAAAATATGTGTTCTTCTATTTATATTTATTATTAACCTGTATTAGTGTTAATGGTGCCTTGCTATGAGTAGAACATTGGACAATACATGCATAAGATGTGAAGGGTTATATTTAATTATGGATGCAATAAGGTGATGATTCATGTGTGATGAATGAGTAGATCAGTCTTGGAGATTAGAATTGTATTTTTATTGTAAGCATTTGTCACATTGGGTATAGATCCAAGATAAACTAAAACCTAGTTCAAGATATTCCTTTCATTTTTGCATTGAAACACAACTGAGATGGTATGACAATAATATTTCTTGAGGTTATAGTCTAGTTTCATTAGTGATCTCAGATTCTAATGATTCAACTAGTTGTTAATACTTTGTGGTTTCTGATCGCACCTAAGGTTCTACCTCAGTTTCCTAAACCTTTATTTCTTAGACTTTTTTTGATATATAGATGTGATACACACTTATATAAAAATATTAGTTATTCTCATTATACAGACATAAACCTAGATGATCAAGAACTTTGACACCTTTACTAATGAAATTATTTTTTATAGGACTTGAATCACTAGTACTCTCTGATCTTTACATATGTCTGCAACGTGAAAAGTTAGAAATTGTCTTTGTATCATCGCATGAGAAGAATTTGGTTTTTAAAGTTGAGTTGCTCTTGATGTAAACACCATAATGTTTCTCCTTAGATAGCTTGGATTTAACATAATCTATCACTGAGTTTATCCTTCATATATGTTAATGAGGCAGTTGTCATTTTTTATAGATAGTTTTTAGATGAATTTTTTAAACTAAGTCCTTTGTAGTTTGTGTTGGTACATACCTTTTCTATTAGACTATAGGTCAATAATAATACCCTGGCATTGATTGAAATTTTCTTGACTCGTGTAAGGTAGGTCATAGAATTGTATTGGCAATATGTCAACATCTTCCTTGAAGTACTCCATTCTATATAAGATGACCACACTCTAGAATAGCAGATAGTTGGCATCATAACTCTAGAAGATTATTTGTTACTCTAAGCTGGATTTTGTACTTGTAGCCTTTTAGGATTTTTATTATTTTTTTTTTTAAGGAGTGACTCTACAAGGGAATCCAAATTCATGTATATTTGAATACATGTAGTATAAATCTCATAGATGGAATCCTAATGGATTGTTAATTAGTATTAATTCATTTATGATTTTCACCATCCACATAAGAGTTATTATATTATCACCATTTTTATATAGGAAGTTCTCTTTAGAATGGTGATGTATTTGTGATATAATATTGAAAACTGTAACTCATATCTGAAGTAATAGTTCTACTTAGGAAAATTTGTTCAAATATCCAAATGATAATTTTTGTAGCATGTAGATGAGTCAATGTCATATTTTACAACTTTTACACCCAAATGTTAGGCATCGATGTGCACCTCTAAAAGGAGAAGGGGGAGAAGGATACGTTGATGAAACAAGCATTCACTGTCATTAGGGCTAAGTGTACACAAATTATGGCATAGGTTAACACATTGAGCACCCAACTGGAGACCAATGACTAAGACCTAGATGAACTCCTTTACACCTTCCATATGAAAGCGAGTGAGTAAGGAGACATCCTAGATTAGTCAATGCATGACCAATACAATATGTGTTCTTCTATTTATTTTGATTCTTAACTTGTATTAGTGTTGATGGTGCCTTGCTCTGAGTAGAACAGTAGACAAGGCACACATAAACTGGGAAATGTTTTATTTAATTATGAATGTGATAAGGTGATGATTCATGTGCAATGATTAGATCAGTCTTGGAGATTGGAATTGTATTTTGATTCTAAGCAATTGTCACTCTAGGTATAGATCTAAGATAACCTAAAACTCATTCCAAGCTATTACTTCCATTTTTGCATGGAAACACAAATGAGTTATTATGGCAGTAATTTTTTTTGATGTTAGAGTCTCATTTCATTAGCGATCTCAAATTCTAGTGATTCAACTAATTATTAATGCTATGTAATTATTGATCGCACTTAAGGTCCTACCTCGATCTCCTAAATCTTTATTTCTTAGATTTTTTTTATTATATAGATGTGACACACACTTATATGCAAATATTAGTTATATGCAAATATTAGTTTTTATCATTATACAGACATAATCCTAGATGATAGAGAGTTTTGACACCTTTACTAATGACATTATGTTGCCTAGGAATTGAATTAGTTGCACTCTTTGATATTTACATATATCTTCAATGTGAAAAGTTAAAAATGGTGTTTGTATCATCCCATGAGAAGAAATTGGTTTGTAAAGCTGAGTTGATCTTGATGTAAACACCATAATGTTTCTCCTTAGAGAGCTTGGATTTAGCATAATCTATCACTGAGTTTATCTTTCATATATGTTAATGAGGTGGTTGTCTTTTTTTATAGATAGTTGTTAGATGAATTTTAAACTAAGTCCTTTATAGTTTTGGTTGGTACAAAACTTTTCTATTAGACTATAGGTCAGTAATAATACCCTGGCATCCATTGATATGTTATTGATCTGATGTAAGGTATCTCCTACACTTGTATTGGCAATATGCCAACATCTTCCTTGAAGTACTGCATTATGTATAAGATGTCCACACTCTAGAATAGCAAAAATTTGGCATCATAACTTTGGAATATTGTTTGTTACTCTAAGCTAGATTTTGTACCTATAGCCCTGTAGGAGTTTTATTAATTATTTTTTAAGGAGTGACTCTATAAGGGAATCTAAATTGGTTTATATTTGAATACATGCAGTATATTTCATAGATGGAATCCTAATGGATTGTTAATTAGTATCAATTCAATTATGATTTTAACCATCCACATAAGAGTTAATGTCGTCAACATTATTTTATAGAATTTTCTTAATGGAATGGTAATGTATTTTTGATTCAATATTGAAAACTATAACTCATATCTGAATTAATAGTTCTACTTAGGAAAGGTTGTTCAAACATCCAAATGATAGTTTTTGTAACATGAACTCAAATACAAATTAGTCTGCATAAACCAGGTGCTTACAACTACTAATTATATTTATTTTAATAAAAAATCTTATGCCATACAACCTAAATCCACTCTAAGAACATGCTCCAGTTGTAGTAACTAGGTCTCAAGGTTTGTGTAATATTGATTTCTATATGGATGAGCCTTAGTTTGTGGTGCCATCAAAAGCAATATAGAGCACCGACAAACCAAAAGAAGGGCATGACTACCAACTGGTCAAATTTTTGGATATGAACCTAGTAAGGTTGGCTAACACCCTCCTTAAGATGCCCTCTGAGGTAGCTCTCAAGAACACTATCAATGATGGTCATGACACAAAGTATAAATACATAGCATTGGAGGTAGTTGAATAAGTCAACACCATGAAGGTCAAGCTCAAGAATTTGGTTGAGTGTGTTGAAGAAATAGATCCATCCTTTTTGGATGGTATTGACACTTCCAAATTGTTCAAATTTGTTAAGGTGTGCACATTATTCAAACAAATGCTCCCTTAGATGAAGTCATTGCAGGAAGATGAGGATGACCTTTATGAAGCTAAAAATAAAGAGCTCAACAAAAATCTTAATGAGGTAGAGGACCTCCTCACAAGGTTGGAGGAGCGCATAGGTGATGTCAATGTTATCTTTCACAACTTTTCCACCCAAATGTTAGTCAACAATGTGTACCTCTAAAAGGTGAAGGGGGATAAGGATGCATTAATGAAGAAAGAATTCACTATCAATACGGTTGAGTGCACATAAATTATGCCATAGGTCAACACATTGAGCATCCATCTGGAGACATAGTACCAATACCTAGAGGAACTCTTTTGCACTTTCCAGATGAAAGCGAGCAAGTAGGAAGCCTTCCTAGATTATTGAATGCATGACCAATAAAATATGTTTTATTTTATATATTATAATTCTTAACTTTTATTAGTGTTAATGGTACCTTGCTATTAGCTCAATAGTGTAAAAGGCATGCATAAAATGGTAAAGGTTGTATTTAATTATGAATGCAATAAGGTGATGAGTCATGTGTGATGATTAGATTAGTCTTGGAGCTTATAATTTTATTCTAATTTTAAGCATTTGTCACTTTGGGTATCAATCCAAGATAACCTAACACTCAGTCCAAGCTATTGCTTCCATTTTTGCATGGAAACATAACTGAGTTGGTATGATGGTAAGATTTCTTGAGTTTATAGTCTCATTTCATTAACAATATCATATTCTAGTGATTCAACTAATTATTAAGGTTATATGGTTGTTGATCACACTCAAGGTTCTACCTCGGTGTCCTAAACTTTTATTGTTTAGATTTTTTTTATTATATAGATGTGACACAAACTTATATGAAGATATTAGTTGTTCTCATTAAATAGACAAAAACATAGATGATCAAGAGTTTTGACACCTTTACTATTGACATTATTTTGCCTAGGACTTGAATTAGTAGCACTCTTTGATCTTTACATATGTCTGCAATGTGAAAAGTTACAAATGGTCTTTGTATCATTCCATGAGAAGAATTTGATTTGTAAAGCTGAGTTAATATTGATGTAAACACCATAATATTTATCCTTAGAGAGCTTGGCTTTAGCATAATCTATCAAAGAGTTGATCCTTCATATATGCTAATGAGGCAGTTGTCATTTTTTATAGATAGTTGCTAGATGAATTTTAAACTATGTCATTTACAGTTCTGATTGGTACAAACATTTTATATAAGACTATAGGTCAATAATAAGACCCTGGCATCCATTGAAATGTCATTGATCTCATGTAAGGTATATCTTAAAATTGTATTGGCAATATGTCAACATCTTCCTTAAAGTAGTCCATTCTGTATAGGATGACCACACTCCAGAATAACAAACAGTTGGCATCATAACTCTAGAAGATCGTTTGTTACTCTGAGCTGGATTCTATACTTGTAGCCTTGTAGGAGTTTTATGATTTATTTTTTAAGGAATGACTCTACAAGGGAATCCAAATTGGTTTATATTTGAATACATGGAGTATAAATCTCATAGATGGAATCCTGATGGATTATTAATTAGTATCAATTCATTTATGATTTTCACCATCCACATAAGAGTTATTATATTATCACCATTTTTTTATATGATGTTTTCATTGGAATGGTGATGTATTTATGATACATTATTGAAAACTATAACTCATATCTAATGTAATAGTTCTACTCAAGAAAGGTTGTTGAAACATCCAAATGGTAGTTTTTGTAATATGAACTCAAATATGAATTAGTTTGCATAAACCATTTGTATTAACACTACTAATTATATTTATTTTAAGTAAAAATCTTATGCCATACAACCTGAATACACTCTAAGAGCATGCTCTAGTTATAGTAACTGGGGCTCAGTGTTTGTGTAATGTTTAATGTTTTAGAAACATGTTGGTACCTTCCCTGTACCTAGGTCATGTTGATAACTACATTAAGCTACCTCTAAACCATGTAAAATATGGTTGTCATGGGAATTATATCTCATAAATAATGTCAGGTGGCTTTGCATCTTGTCTCTACTTTGCTATGTGACCTGAAATATGAGTGTTAGAAGAAGGTAGTTTTACATTTTTAGCATCACGTGGGAGTTTGTATATTACAATTTCAAATGCTATCTGCAATCAATTTTGTCAAGCACACTTAAATGAGCAATCAGATCTTTGTACTTGAGGTTCCCATTTGCAGATCATTGTTAAAAGATTTGATTTATAATTAACCATAATGAACTATAATAATTGTTAATATTTTGATATTTCACTTAAGATTGGTAAGGAGGAACCTAACTTAATGAAACACTTGTTTTTTTATCAAGATTTTCAATACCAGTCTCACTAACTACTATAGGTTTGTTTTCAATATGACTCCAACAACATTCTTAGATTTCTTGATCCATGATTTTTGAGACTAAAATTTCATATCAGCATAATCTTCTAATTTTTGTTTGTCTTTTTAGTGTTGGCTACAGTTAGGCTAGACTTAATAATATATATCAGAATTCCTATCTCATAATTGTATATTTAGTTTTTTTTAAATTGTAAGAATATTCTCAATTTTTTTTTAGCAATTATTTTTTTCTAATTTTACATATAGATATAAATATAATTATTACAAAACTTACTAATTCAAAGGTGTGAATCCTATAGCTTCTTCTTTTTTATTGTAATTTCTATTACAACTAACTTATAATAAGTAGGGACTAGCGACTATGTGACTTTTATTTTTTAATGTTTCCTCATTTAAAATTATATGTGTTATCATAGAGTATAAACTCACAACCAAAATATATATACATTCAATATCATTATTATATCGATATCATGTGATTAAAATACTTATTATTAATCAGTAAATTCATAAATAATCAACATTACTATGTTACAGATATCATATGGTTATTATTGTATTTTTGGGTTTTGGGATGTAAATTTTGTTTTATAGTTTCATGGTTTTCAAGTATAGAGGAGTTTCCATGTCTTAGAGTTTTAGGTTTAGAGGTTTTAGTTTTTTTTTTTTTTAAAATTTATGTATTATAATTTTTGGGTTTTATTATAATTTTTTTAATTTTATGATAATTTTATATTATATATATATATATATATATATATATATATATATATATATATATAAGGTTTTAGTTTCTAGGTTTTTAAATTTTATATTGAAAACTTTGAGTTTTAAAATTATTTTATATCAATTTTCAAATTTTAATTTTCAAATTTTAAAAAATTCCAATTTTTGGTTTTAAGGCTTTCATGTTCTAAATTTTATGGGTTTAAGGTTTGGCAATTCAATTTTCTATTTTAAATTTGGAATTTCATTTTTAGAAATTCAAAGTTTTCTAATATTATATTTTGAGGTTTAAAATTTAAGTGTTTTTAATTTTCAAATTTTATTTATTTAGTTGATGTTTTTTTTTAATTTATTTATTTTTAGTTTGAAGTTTATTAGTTTTTCAATATCTTATTTGGTGGCTTCCTTCATGTTTTATATGAATCTATATTAGATTTCAAAGTTTTATTTTTAGGTTTTATGAGTTCTTAGTTTTATGTTTCCATAGTTTTAATTTTTCAAGGTTTTTTTTTTTTTTTTTTTAATATGTTTTTAATATTTTCAAGGATTTTTCTTTTTAAATTTCTCAAAATTTAAATATTATTTTTTATTTTAAATAATAAATTAAAAAATTCATTAAATTTTTAACATTACATTACTTTTCTTTTCTTTTATTTTTTATTTTGATATTTTTATAATAGAAATTTATGATATATTTAATAATAAAAAATACTTAAATTAAAATAATTTTATATATATTTATGTTTAAAAATATTTATTGGTTGAACTTTTACACATTATAAATAAATATTAATATTTAAGAAATCTTTATTTTCATTTTTTATATGATATTTTTAAAGTTAAGATACCCTCTTTAAAATTAATTGATTTATAGAAATAATTTTACATTTTATTTTATAAGAGTGAAGAAAAATATCATTTTAATATGCAAAAAGTAAATATACGTGTACGTGTACGTGTATGTGTATGTGTATGTGTATGTGTATGTGTATGTGTATGTGTATGTGTATGTGTATGTGTATGTGTGTGTATACATACATACATACATACATACATACATACATACATACATACATACATACATATATGTGTGTGTGTGTGTACACACACCCTTATTCTCTTTTATATTTTTTTTTCAATAGAGGGGCACACGCTTTTATCATAAATATTGTATAAAACGTTTAGTCTTTTAATATTTTTTTATATAATTAAAATAATTAATATAGAATCATAAATTAATAAATAAATTTTATAAATATTTTATTATTAAAAAATTAATAGATAATAATAATTAAATTTTTAAACTAATAATATAAAAATATTTTTATAATTTTAAGATAATATTTAATGATTTGGTAGGTATTCTACAAAGATGTTTTAGGGGAGGTGGATTATAATGAAGTAAATGTGTTAAATTTAAATTTTAAATTTGATATTCTTTTTAACCCTCAGTTTATAAATTTTTCTATTTAAAAACTATTTGACCCACATTTTTATACTATATTAAATTTAATTAAAAAATATAATTTTATAAAAACAAGCAATTTTATAAAAACAAGCAATTTTATAAGTTGAAACTGACTAACATTATTATAAAATATGCATGTTTACTTATGATGGAAAAAACTATAATATTATAAGTGGAAAAAGAAAAAGTCAAATAACGAAAAACATATTTAAAAATTTAAATAATTTTTTTTTTCAAATATGCAAACACGATAAACCAAAACAATTAAGAAAACAAAAATTATATGAAATTGCCATTGAAATATTTATCCTCAATTTTTTTTTGGCCCAACGGTTTTGTAATTGATTTCACCAAACCATCGATAACATTAACCCTATAACCGTTCATTGATATTTTACTTACTAGAAAATATGGATTTTCTTATAAACTTTAGGATATCATATTTCATCCACCCTATAACCATTCATTGAAACTTTCCTTATAATAAGAAAAAGAGGATTTTCTTGTAAAATTTAGGATATCATATTTCATCAAAGGAAGTAAGTTTCAAGTGTTCTAATCAATGTTGTTTATGTGTCTCAATGTACAAATGTTTAAGGTGTAAATTCAAACTGGCCATAATTACATTATGAAATAATTTGTAGGTATCAAAATTAAAAATTCATATTTATACATTTTTTCATCATACAATAATTAATGTGAAAATTATTTTTTCTTGAAATTTCTCCACCCTCTCCCCTCAAATGAGAAGGGAAATCAGAATTTTTAATAGAATGTAGGTGCCTTTTATTATGAATCATATTAATATATAAAAAGTAATATTGAATAAATAATAGTTATCAAAACATTTTATTATAAATAAAGTCAATCATCAAATATAGTTTATAAATAAGATAAATTAAAAAATTTATTTGTAAATTTTAAATTTATTATAAATGATATACTAGAGGTGATGAATTTATGGATTGAACTATTTAAAGGCAATGAATAACATTAATAATACTAAATTAACATATATATCTTAAATAAATCTATGTAAAAGACATTTTCTACACCATGATTATAATACAACCCCATAAAATAAATTCAAATAATTATATAATTTAATATTTGTTTGAAAATAAATAATATAAATTATAATAAAATATCGGTAACCATTCAAATTAATAGTTAGAAAGGTACTTTACAAGGTATGCTAATATTAATTGTTTAAATGAAAGTGGGTAGATAGAAATATCATTCTCAAAGCCATTGTATAATTCGAGATTTTCAAAACATCTTTTATATAGATTTATCTAAGATATCTATTTTAATAATTTTTCATATTAATTAAATTGATATATTATCAATATATTTATTAAATATTAAACATTTTATAATAAATTGTTTATCTCATATAGAAAATAGTTAAATTTTATATACAATATTTTTGTATGTTTTATTAATTTCAAAATTTAAAAGACATGTTATTTTCACAATTTAATAGATCTTACATAATATTTTGATAAGTTCACAATATTATTACATTATTTTTTAAGATTTTATTATTAATTTAATTTTTATTTTTATAAAATAAAACTTTATTCAATTTATTATTTAAAATTAATTATATATTATTATTTTTTAAATTTTTTCATTTCATTACTATAACATATTGATATATTTTGATGTACAATATTTTAAATATTTAACCATTTGATTATCATGATACAATTTCACAACCTAATTATCTATAGAATGAAATTAAATAAAAAAATTAATATTTATTTGAAAATAAATAATGTAAATTATAGAGAATGTTAATAACTATTTTTATATGTAATGATGATTATTTGTAAAACACTTTTCCAATTCAAATATTAATATTAAAACTCAATCACAATGATTAAACAATAATTAAAAAAGTACTTTACAAGATATAACACTAATAATTATTTAAATGAAAGTGAGTGGATGTCATTTTCAAAAAGAAGTTAATCTTAAAAATAAATAAAATCAAATAATTAACTGATAAAATAATAACATATAAATAAACATAAAATATAAAATTTAATTTTCACGGAAAACCTATTTATATATAATATAAATATTTTAAAAAACATACCACATAATTTAAATGTCAAAAATGAAATGAGTAACATGAAAAGATAACAATGTATATAGACAATATGTTTTAAAGTGACAGTATATACACCCCTTCACTGTGTTATTTATATGCGCCAATATACACCCCTACATTGCCAAAGCCCATGCTGCAGGAATGGTGGCACCCTGAACCATTCGGTCCGTGCTGCAAAAGTAAAAAAACCTACCCTGTTCTCATGAAAGTGAATTCCACAGAGAACAGTCGTAGTCAGGAGAAAGTTGATCAAGGCGAGGAGGGGTGAGGAACATACCCTTCGCCATGTTTGACAGCATATGCTGAAAACCCACCTCACCTTTGGTGTCTATGTCCACGTCCATGTCCACATAGGATGAAATGTTATCTGCACCAGACTCTGGTGATGGTAATGATATGGCAGCTGCAAGTGCAGCAGCCTGAATATCTTTGGGAGAAGAAGAGTGCGGGATGGGCAAGGAGGAGACTGACTCGGGGAAATTCAAATATCCACGTGCTCCTGTCAGTGCCAGGGCCGCAACGTCATGTGCTCGGGGTGCCATTTCAGCATTCTCGTAGCTCCCTAACCATATTCGAGACTTCTTTTTGGGCTGCCGAATTTCGGAGACCCATTTGCCGTAACTGGGCCTGCTCCTTACACCCCTATATACGGGGTGTCTCGTCTCTCTCCTGCGCTTCCTCGCGCTCACTTTCTCCCCATCCTCATCATCACCTTTAGCTTCTTGCTTCCTGAGTAGAGAATATGGAGACTTACAGGCGGGATGCATTCCTAATGTCACCACCTTCTCGCTCGAATCCATCTACTAAAGCCTTTCAGATCTATAGGATATACTGTTAGAGAAGGGCAAGGAAAGAATGGAGCCTTACAAATGGCTTATATGCCGACTCGGTGCGGAAACTTCCATGATTGCGAGACATTATCTTACTCTGAATGTCTTCATTGAAAGACAGGAGAAGTGGCCCGTGCTGACAGCCGTCTTGACAGGAGCAGGAAAATATCTTTGGTTCTGACATCTTCACCTTAACGAAAGGGTACGTGTCGCTAAATCTAACATTTGTCGGGGTGAATGTTTCGTACCGTACCGGGAGGATCCGTGTAGGCCGACTCCCAAGGATGAGTTGTGAGGCACTCCTTAGTTAGAGTTTGTTAAATGGAGTCTAAAAGCGGAAACGCACACTAAAACTAAAAAAAACAAAACAAAAAAAGAGATCGTGTCATGTATATTCTCTAAGAGTGTTTTCCAGTGAAACAAACACCTCTCACCATCAGTGGTTGATAGGTGATGGTGATTTTTTACGGAACATGGTGCTTGGTGATGGGTGATTAACCATTTGAATATTTTTTCTGCTTAATATCTACAGCTTTAATAGTTTTAATTTCTTTATACCATAATATTTAAATTCAAAATAATTTTATAGAATAAAAAATAGAATTTAAATTTTAGTTTGTGGTCAAAATATTTTTATAGAAGAAAAAATAGAGTTTAAATTCTAGTTTATGTTTGAAACATCAAGATTTTTGTCATTTTCTTTGATTAATTAGAAAAACTTCCAAACAACAATTAAATGGACGTCAAATTTAGAATTAAAACTGAACTCCAAATCCCTTTATATATTCAAAATATTAATTTTTTAAAACTTTCTTAAATAAAACAAATAATAATCTTCCGAACAATAATAAAATAGATATCAAATTTAAACTCAATCATTTATTGTTAATATCTCATAAACATTACAATTCATCAGAACTATCATCTTCTAATATAAATTATACCCCTCAAAACAACTATAAATACAATTTAAATAATAAATAATATTAAAGAAAATCTACCGGCCTTCTATATCCCTCATTTCTTTTATTCCTTAATAATTCCCTCATCCCATGTCATCTCCTCTCTACCTTTATCGCTGTGATGTGTCTAAATTGAAATCAAACCCATCCTCTAATGTGCTTAATTTTAATCGTCCTAACACCATCACCTCTTTCCGTAATCGTACATACAAATTATGAGTGGGCACAATTTTGACCGTGGATAAATTGTAATCAAACTTTTTCTCTACACTATAAAAGCGTTGGAGTGTTTCGGCGTTGATGTTGATAACAAATACTTTCCAAGGAGAGCAAACATATTACTGCTCAAATGACAGACCTGGCTAAACAAAACTGCTGCATTGTTTTAAGGAGAGCAAACTTCCAAGGATAGTTATTTTTTTATTTTTTTATATTGTAAACAATACAATTTTCTTATCTAGGAGGCGACCGGCCCTACCACCACACCCTGGCCCGTGCCCTAATAGTTATTATTTGGTGATTAAGGGAATGAAAAACTGTTCTGTTGATGTAAAAAGAGTTTTTTTTTTTTTTTTTTCTAATGCTAAACGATTATGATCGGATCGTCACTTTTCCTTAATGTTCTTATATCAAAAAGTGGAATGGATAATAAAAAGCATGCTCACATTAAAATTTACATCCAAACATCATCTTATCATTTCACTATTAAGACGTTGACCTAACATATACTCTTAATAATAAAGCCTTCAAAATTTCAAACATGGACCACATTGAAGATGAAAAATGGTATTTAACAATGAATTAAAACAGTTTCAATTTGTGTCCTCAAAATTCCAGAAGAGAAGATTGCAATTTTCTTTCGCAAAAAATATATACATAAGAACAACTTTCTCAAGCTTCCCTCCGATTGAGGGAATGTGTTTCTTTTAAAGTAATAAGTATTCTGGAGAAAAAGAGAATTTAAAATCCATTTTTATCATAGAGAAAAGATTTGGAACATGGTAAAATCCATCTAATATTTTTTTGCACCAATGGTAGAATCGAGTGTATATTGCATCAACTGTTTGTGGTCAGACATCAGTGAGAAGAAAATAATTTTTGAAAAGATATAACTTGAATCACGATTCCATGAAAGAACTTGTCTCTTACAGGAAACATACACATGTAAGATACCATGACAGGCTTATCAAAAATACCAAAATAAATGTTAAGAAAGAACAATTTATGTAAAGGAATGATAAAGTACTTTTCCAGAATTAAATAATCAAAATAAATGTTAAGAAAGAACAATTTATGTAAAGGAATGATAAAGTACTTTTCCAGAATTAAATAATCATTCATTTTTCCTTTCCATCCACTTTGAAGTTGTAATATAATGGGAACTCTCTTTTCCTATTACTAATATTCTTTGAGCGGTGTCTAATATACGTGGCGCTCTATTTCCTACCACATTATCTGTTAGGAAAATAATATTTAGACTATAAATAGAGTTTTAGAAAATGTGTCCAAAGTTCAGTCCCTCCATTTTATTATGAATGTATTATTATGTCATGTGGTTTAGGGTTAGCTGTATTATCCATAGTAAGTTCAAACATAAACGTAATATATATATTTATATTAAAAAGTCAATCCATTAATTTTTTTAATTCAATATATTATCATGTCCATGTTTTAATTATATGTGGTTTAGAGTTGACTGTATTATGTATAATAAGTTAAACATAGATATAATATAGATTTATGATAATAAAGTAATTATACATAAACTATGTTTAAATATAAATATAAATTATTAAATTGAGAATCATTTTAAATAGGAATGGTTTCGCTCCCTTTTTCGCTCAACAAAATTTCAAATCGTGGTTTTACATCCTTTGCGTTGTTTCACTCGAGAAACTCCCAAATGTGGTCTCTTGTTCATACCACTCTTCTCGACACTCCATCCTTATTCGTAGAAGTCCGAAGGGCTCTACTCATGTTGTTTAAGGATGAAATAATGGTGATAAATTGCTCCCGTGTTCTAAACGACTACACCATTGAAGGAGCTTGCCCCTAGCAAAGGCTTTGCTTAGAACCTTGTACAAAGCAATGATGATGAATTTCACTGCAAATACGGAGTTAGACCTAGATCTGGTCCCTCCTCTTGATAAAGAATACAACTTCATGGGGTTCGAAGCCTTAGAAAGTCAAGTGTCAAAGGCAAAATATTTTGATGAGATTACCTCAAAGCCACTACCCAAATCGGCCCCAAATCCACTCAAAAGAGTTTCTTCCACTACTATGGGGACTTTTGAAGACTTCTTCCCATCCCATGGTATTACCTGTAGATTTTCAAATCTTTGGCCCAAACTCCAAGACCTCCATGGTTGGATCTTAGAGTACTAACAAACTCTCTTATAAGGTACACTATAAATTTATCCTAATGCTAAGAGTTTTTTTTTGTTGTTGTTTTTTACTGCACTAAAGATAAGGATTTTATTCTAAGTCGATTCTGGAGATTGAATCACTACCCCTTAATCATGAAACCTTCTCCTCCCTTTTAGAACCTCTAAATGAGAGACCAATCTAGATACGCCTACCCTACCTCCCTTTCTAGTTTTCTTCAGATTATAGTTTTAAAGCCATAGGCAACTCCTTGGATTAGTTTCTACAAATGCATCAAGACACCACTTCCTTCTCTCATACTACCTTTTCCATAATATTGGTTACTATTGCAACCTCAAAATATCTCCCTGAAAAGGTTGTTTTGAAAGTAGGGGACCACTCATGGTCCCAACCACTTGATTATGAAGGCTTGCCATTTCCTTGCAGAAGCTACTTTAACACATGACATTTGACTAAAGATTGCAACATCTGTAGAAGAAATAAGGAAACCTTCTCGTGGATAGACTTCTACCCTACCCACCTTACAGTGAATGCTTCAGACCCTGAGAGTGATGATTCTGATTCATCTTCAAATAAACCTAAACCTCCTACACAAAATTTGGACATTGATGAACCTCACATAGAGGGTGATTCTAAGGAGGACCCTCTCACTTCTGGTGAAAGGGTGTCAGAATCAGCTTTGGAAACCCATGTTCACTCAAGGGAAGCTATTTTATAGAATGAAATACTAAGGGAAAAACAATTGGTTGTTGCTTCAGTTGAAGACAAACCCCAACCTTTCAAATCAATTGAAATATATTTACCAATAGAATCAAAATATACTAAAGACAAGGGGGTGGACAAAAGTATAGAGGAAGAAAAATGGTAGAAGAACATAAATCCAATCCTCTAGTATGACCCTTCATTCAAGGGGGACCCTGCATAGATGGTTTGTAGAAGGCATAGTGTGAAATGTGTGAGTAGTAGTTTCATAGAAGATGGTGGCAAGTTATGAAATGTGTGTCCTCTACTTTGTTGAGTCACCTATAGTATGTTTTACCCCATGTCTTCCTCCTTGGAGGAATGATTTTTAACAATTATTGTGTGACAATTTTTTGAAACATAAGATTTTTGAAAGCCTATCTATTTCCAACTAGTTTCTAGTTATAGACTAGTTTGTTTCTTTTGGTAGGTTGGGTTGAGCTACTTGATAGCTTTTTTATTCTTCATGGGTTACCTGGTGAGGCACCTCATTCAACCTTATTTGTTATATCTATTGTATTAGGTTAGAGGTAATTTTATAACATGTACTTCACCTTATCAAATAAAAATTAAATTGAAACTAATAATGAATAATTGGACAAGCAATGAAAATAGAAAGAAAATTCAAATGACCAAACTTCAATATTGTTTCATATTTTTTGAATTGGTAGTAGGGTTTAAAATTAGTACATAAGACTTGTTATAAATCTAATTGTAAACTATGATTGGGTCATCATTAGTGTAGGGTCAATTGTGTTCTTCTATGATTAATTATATCCACAAATATTTTGTGGGATTATAACCCCCTTACTAGATGTGTAGAATAATATTGAGCGTTTTTTTTTTTCTTTTTCTTTGCTCACTAATGGGTCTAATTGTTTGATTATTTGTCATGGCTTAAGTAAACATATAAATGTGTAATTTAGTTAGGTTGAGAAACCACTTGAAGAGTTACAACTACATATCACACATGGATGGAATTAAAAACCAATGTCACTCAGATTATTTATGAGTGAATCCCAATTTAAGTAAAAAATATGGATTCACCTTCACTCACTAGATAATGAAATTGAACACATATTCATTTATGTCTTCTTTTTTCACAAATAAGGAAAAAAAAAAAAAAAATCCCTTCTAACATTGGAAGAGAAAATTTTAAATACTGATAGTGAATGTATTTTTTATGAAATACGTTACTTTTCTTTTTGTCTTTGATTAAAATAATTTAACCGATGTTATGTATATAAAATTGATCAAAATTTAGATCCTAATGCACTAGCTATATTAGCATGATGTTTCCACTATTCCTTATTGTATGATAGTGCATGTTTTATAGATTTTTGTTTTAAGGACATTCATCATCAAGGATTTAGATTTTTAGTTTTTTGATTTTATAAGATCCCAATTTTTGGTTTTAGGATTTACAAGTTTTAAAGGTTGTTTTTGTTTTAAGGTTTGAATTTATTTTTTTTTGGTATTTTCATGTTTTTTAATACTATGTTTTGAGGTTTTGTGTTTCGATATTTTTCAATTTTAAAATTATAATTTCCACATTATTTTCAAAATATTTTATAATTTTCAATTATTTATATTTTGAGTATGTTTTTATTTATATATTTTGGGTTTTATGTTTATTAATTTTATAATATCAAGTATTGTGGCTTCCTTAGTACTTTAAGTAAATCTTTATTCCCTGGTTCATGTGAATTAGTGTTTCTCAAATCCTAGATTTCAAGGTTCTATTTTAAAATTTATGGGTTTAAAACCTAGATTTCAAAGGTTCTATTTAAAAATTTATGGGTTCATATGGGTTCCATGTTTTGGGTTTCCACGGTTTACAAATTCTAAATCTTTTAATTTTTTCGTATTTTTGATATTTTCAAGGATTTGGGGTTTTATGTTTTTTAAATTTGAGACATTAATTTTTTATTTTAAATATTAATTTTTAAAATTTTAAAAAACATTAAATATTATACTAATTTTCATTTTTTATGTTTTTAATTTTAATATTTATGTGTTTAAATTATGGAAGTTTTAATATTTAAATTATCCAATATTCAAATTTTAAGTTTTAATTTGTTTTACATATACAATATCAGAATAAATATTAATATTTTATAATATATTAAAATATATATTTGACACCGAAACCTAATTGAAATTAAATTAACTCTATACATATTTATGTATAAGAATATGTATTGGTTGAATTTCACAAATGGTAAATAAACATTGTTATTTTAATAAATTTTTATTTTAGTTTTTATATAATAGTATGTATATTAAAATACCTTTCTTGGAATTAATTAATATTTCAAGATGTTTTTATGCAAAATTTTGTATGGGTGAATAAATATATCATTTTAGTGTATAAAGAAATTATTTTTATATTTATTGAATATTAAAAAATTATCAACTCTATCACTTTTCTATTTTAATTTATATTTTGTTTTCTTAATTAAAGGTAAGGGGGTTCTTTATTAGGGATCCTTGACCTGAGAAGACAAACAATTAGACAAGGGCCTAAAAAGCCCAAATACCACCTTAATTCTAATACAAACAATAATTTATATTAAAGGAGTACAGCTAGCCCAAAAGCAACTAAAATACATCCAATCAAGGAGTTTAAAGGCCCAAACCCTCAAACTTAAAAATGAATCCAACTTCTTAATATAAAACTATAAGGTCCAAGAGCTTGAACAAATAAGTTTAGACTTTTTAATTCGTGCCTCCACCTTCCACATAATCTGTGTGGCCCTCCAAATTGTAGTCACATGTTGGATGCTTAGGCCTTCTCTTTCTTTTTCTTTATTCTATGTACTTTAATACATCCTCTGTTATCCTTCAAAATTTATGGAAACAAAAATTTACAAATCCTTTTCAGGATTATGCAAAATCAAGTCAAAATCCTCTCTATCCAAGATGGTTTTTTTCACTTGAGGATGAAATAATTAGAACGCTGGCTTCTTTAGAAACATCTTAAATTTTACCAAATTGAATAGATATTGAGTTACATTCATGAAGTTTTTCATCCTTATCTACTCCCACGATAATAGGCTACTCCAAAACAAGCTCTATATCATTCTCTTCTTCTAAATATAAAATAAGTCTTCCATCATACTCCAGACCATAGACTATTAGAAGATCTAAAGAAGAATGTTTCCACCAAGTCAGTTCAGCTTTTATTTTTACAAGAGAAGGACAATTTGAAGATAAATGACTAGTATTAAAATACCTACGACACATAAATGGTAACCCTTAATAGTCCAATATTTATATCAATACTTGATCTTCTACTATCAGATCTATGGAAGCCAGGAGATCAATTGTTGTATTTATGAAGACTAAAATTCAGGGAAATGTAGTATGAGAAAACAAATCAATTGTTGAATCTATCCATATAAATTTACCAATGGAATTGCGAATAGCATTGAAGCAATGTTTATTCCAAAAATGAAGGGGAGGATACATCAGGTAGATCTAAACAAGTCTGGAATAAAAAATATCAAAATGGGTTGAAATTGGGGTCCCAAGGTTTCATAAGCAACTGATAAAATTGAGAATTACCTTGCATTTTGTTAATAGAAGGGCACACACATTTACTATAAATATCTTTAAGTTTTGGAATGTCAAGGTCCCCTATTATATATATAATGGAAAATTGAGGTGGTGTAAATATTGCATGAAATATTTAATTTTTATAAATATTTTAAATTAATATTTTTATACAACTAAAACAATTAATATGTGATGAAATAATGATTAAATGGTTTGATTAGTAACATAAAATTATATTATTAAAAAAATATAATAGAGTTAAAACACTTTTTTGATTTTTAAAATAATATCTAATTAATTTTTTTATATTAATTAAATTGATAAATAAAATTTATTAATATATTTATGTTAGATAATAAAAACCAAGTGTAAATCATCAGTTATGGCTCACAGAGCTCCAATTCATCTCCCACCCAGTACCATTTTAAACGGTGCATCTTAGTCTCAATCTGTTGGTCAATTAGATCTGCTTGGAGGCATCAATCCCTTAGTCATGTTTTAATAATAATTTCTACCAACTAACCCCAATCATCATCAGCAACCTAGATCTGCACCAAGTCCTAGGAAGAAGATTTTGGTAGGTCATGTAGATTGGTCAAACCACTTTAACTGTGTTCAATCCAACTAAGATGTCATGGCAATAGAGGCATAGGTTAGGTTGGATACTGATGTAAGCCTATATCTTTAATTGATGCTATCTCTTGTAAGCCAGTGCTTAGAGTGGATCCCAAACCTCTCCCCCTACTTCTCTTGACCCAATGGTGATTTTTGATGAGGAGGAATCTAGGCTATTTGATCTAGGAAATAGTTTAAGTGACAATTTGGGTGATGGTTCTATCCCAATTGGTGGCAAAACTTTTAGGAGCCATAACATTTGAACCATATCTTCATTTGACTCCTCGTTTGAACTGTTGGAAATCTAAGAATGAGGAGAATATGATGAGATGGCACAGAGCTATGATCAGTGGCTTTTGACCCTTGAAAATTCAATGGAAGTGCTCAAAATTTTATTTTTAATAATGTTGTCTAAAAATAGTAAGTTTTTGAAAATAGTAATTTCTTGAATTTTGTGTTATTTTAAATCATTGAAGTCAAACCAATTAATCTCCCTCAAGATTAATGATCTTCCAAATCCTCTTCCTACCTTCAAAATATGTATAAATAAAGATGTAGCCTGAGAAGGAGATTAGAAATCTCTTCCTAGAGATAATCTTATGTTTGTATTTTCAATATTTTGAGTAATAAAACATCTCTTCTCAGAAAAAGCATTGTTATTATGTTATTTTTGTGTTCTTGAAATATCTTTCAACCAAAACCCTTGAGTTTTAGATTAGTGGTATCATAGTGATTTGTCTTGAGAGTGTATGATCTCGAGGATTAGGTTAGGCTATAAGAAACTTGGGTGAAAAACAATAGAGCTCACAGACTATCTACCTATTTACTCCAAATGACCTCAAATAGTGGAAAAAATCAAGACATCTGATCCCTTTAAGGAAATGGTGAATGAATCCATCCAACAATAGTAAGCATAGATGCTACAACAATTTTTCCAAATTCTCTGTCAACTCTCGATGGGAAATTATGGCTCCTCACCTCCACTCCCTAGCTCCTCATCTATGGAACATCCTTTTAGGGCCCCAACACCCTTCAAGGTTTAGGTCAATTTTGATATCCCTACATTTGATTGAAAAATCAATGTTAATGTAGTATAAAATTAGTTGGACCAATTATTTTCTTATTTTTTTAAAAAAATTCACCGATGGAGAGAAAATTACTTTTGCTTTTTTTAAAGCATCATTATCTGTCAAAAATTGGTGGGAAGTTTACAAGAAGAGGTTTAGTATGGATGACATTGGCCTTGATTTTTAACCTATGTGGGATGATTTCATGGAAGGTGTAAAGGTAGAATACTACCCCATTGGATTATATGATGATATGTACATACAGTGGCCAAAACTTCACCAAGGTAAGGAATAGTCTATTCAATATTACATTGACATTTTTCATTATTTATTTATGAGATTGGACATCTAGGAAAGTGAAAACCACAAGGCTCTCAAATATCATGGTGGACTACAATATTATATATGGGGGAAATAGAACTGTTCAATTTAGAAACCCTTGATGAGGCATACAAGTTCATGATGAAGATTGAGCACAAGCATGGAAGAAAGAATATGAAGAGTCAACCTTAAAAATGGAAAAGTGACAAAGAAGGTCAAACACGAGGCCGAAATTGGAAGTAAAATGAGTTCCAAGATAATAAACCCCAAAAGGGGAAAACTGAAAAATTATGTGATTACCACAAAAATAGAACCCACTCCAAGAAAAATGTCAAGCCATCAAGTCCCTACTTTCTACATCACAATCCTTGACATCTACTACTTTACCTCATACACACCCTGTAGCCAAAGAGGATGAAGAAGTGATTATAGATGTTGAGCTTGATACCATCATTGCTTCACCACAAACCCATGATGAAAGGGCAAATGACAAGGAAAGGTTATTTCACTCTAACTTATGGGTGAAAGATAAGCCTCTTTATTTCATTATTGATAGTGGGAGTCAAAAGAATTTAATCTCTGCTAATGTTATAAAAAGTCTAAATCTATCCATGAATCCTCACCTAATAGCCATACAATATTGGATGGTTGAACCCAGGGAGAGACCTTCATGTCACCCACCAGTGTCTTCCTTCATATGAAATAAAACCTTTCTAAAATGAGGTCTTATGTGATGTGATCAATTTAGATGTTTGTGATGTACTCCTTGGTCAGTCATTCATGTATGATTGACATGGCATCTGTGAATCAAGAACCTGAAGGATCACCCTCACTCTTAGAATGTGATGATATAGGGTACTAGAGGTACCACCTCCCACATCTATTTCCCTAATTAGTGCCAAGAAATGTAAGAGATTAGTGGAGAAGACAAAGCAATTCATTCTCATGGTGGTTAAGCCACAGAGAGCCAAGGCTAATGTTGCATCCTTTATTACAAAATCAACATAACAATAGAAGTAGATGGGTCAAATCATGGGAGAATATGATGACTTATTCAAGCCACCCATGGGAGTTCCACTTCATTTTTAGGTAAAAAATTCTATTGATTTGGTTCTAGTATAACCCTTGCCTAACAACCCTGTGTATTCCATATCAATTATGGAGAATGATGAGATTAAAAATTAGATTCAAGAATTGATCCAAAAGGGTCACATTAGGCCAAGCTATTCACCCTGTAGAAGCCCAATTGTCCTAGTGCCAAATAAGGATGTAACATGGAGTCTTTGCATTAACTATCGAGCCCTGAACAAAATCACTCTGAAGAATCATTACACCCTCCCTAGAATTGATGACCTACTAGACCAACTTCATGGTGCGAAGTTCTTCACCAAAATTGATCTCAAATATGGCTATCAATAAATTCCTATCGATCCCACCAATATCTAGAGGACTGCATTCAAATCCAAGGAGGGTCTCTTCGAATGGTTGGTTATGCCATTTAACTTGACTAACACACCTACAACCTTCATGAGGATGATGGATGACATCCTATTACCCTTCACTAACTCAGTCGTGGTTGTCTACCTGGATGACATACTCATCTACAATAAAACATGGGAGAAACATCTACAACATGTCTGTAAGGTGCATCAGACTCTTTAGGAACATAAATGGTATGAAAATCTCAACACGTGCATATTTGGGATGAAAAAAATTTAGTACCTAGGGTATGTTGTTGATGAGTAAGGGGTCCATGTTGACCCAAAAAAGATTCAGGTTATTAAATAATGGCCTAAACCAAGGACCCTCACAAAAATTTGTAACTTTTTGGGTCTTAAAAAAATTTATCACAGTTTTGTTCTTGGATTCTCACATGTTTCGTGGCCACTAAACCAAGTGACTAAAGGAGGAGCTAAAGCTAAATTTCAGTGGGCTAAAATAAAACAAAGAAAATTTAAATTTAAAAAAAAAATAAAAATTAGCTCCTGTTCTTGCATTGCCAAATTTGTATCAACCTTTCAAGTTGATGATAGATGCATCTCAATATGCCATGGGAGCTATCATCATGCAACATGGCCATCTTGTTATATATCATAGTGAAACTTTCAATGATACAGTCAAAAAATACCTGACATATGACAAGGAACTATATGCCATTATGCAAGCTTGTAAATAATGGTAACACTACATCTTAGGGAAAGAGACTATCATCCACATTGACCATAGACTGTTAAAATTCATCTAGATGCAATGTAAAATATGAAACAAGAAGCACCAAAAGTGGGCCACATATCTGTAATAATTCCATTTGATAATCAAACACAAAAAGGGAACTCAAATACTATTGTATATTGTCTAAGTTGCGCACTAATTGCTACACTCACAATAGTTCTTGATCTGTGTAAACATGAGACTGCCACCTGCGGTGCTCTATAGGACGCATATCCTACCTTTGCTAATACATATCAGGCACTTGAAGAAGGTAAACATGTCTATGATTTCTATTTGCAAGATGACATCTTCTATCACATGGGTCATGTCTATGTTCTAGCTACAAAACGATAGAAGATGATATGGGAAACACATTTTAGCAGAACAGTTGGGCACTTTGGCATAGAGAAGACATTGGTAGTTCTTCCAAATCACTTTTACTAACCCCATATGTGGAAGGATGTGGAAAGGTACCTTAAATATTGCACCCCGTGTGTGATAGCTAAGCCAATAAATAAGAAGCAAGGATTGTACACACCATTGCTAGACCCAACCAAGCCTTAGGAAACTGTCTCAATGAATTTTCTCTAAGGTTTGCTTACTTCAAAACATGGCAAGGACGGTATTCTTATTATATTTAATCATTTTTAAAAAATGGCTATCATGATTCCTTGTAAAGAAAATATATATGTTGAAGAAATTACTCAAGTGTATTTTAGTCATGTATGGCTCCATTTTGGTCCCCCCAAGCACATTGTTTTAAATGGAGATAGCAAGTTCTTGAGTATTTTCTAGTCTACTTTGTAGAAGATGATGGATACCAAGTTGATGAAGTCCATGTTCTATTGGACTCATTCTATAATCTACTTGATTAGGTAGATCTGATCCTAAAATCAAATCAATGTGATGTTTAATATCTCTCTTTGGTGGTAAACCATCTAGTAACTCATCAAGAATAACATCTACATATTCTATTAACACTCTTGTTGCTTCTATTTATATTGGCATCATTTCTATTTCTTCATTCATTGCTAATAGTGCATAACAACAACTTTCTACCTTCATATCTTGGATAAATTCTTTAGTACAAAGTATGCTTTCTGTCTTCTCTTCCTCTTTAAGAGGTAACAAAACTACCTTTGTACCACCTTTCCAAAAAGTGTATGTGTTCTTTGCTCCATCATGAACTAATTTCCTATCAAATTGCCACAGTCTCCCCAATAACAGATGGCATGCATCCATTGGACTAACATCACACCATATTTCATCATTATAAGTCTTTCCTATAGAAAACTTGATTAAGCACATTTTATCTACTGCAACCTTATTTCCTTTCTTAAACCATGAAATCCAATAAGAGGTAGGATGCTTTTCACATTGCAAATTTAGTTTCTCAATCATTTCTTTAGAAACCATATTTATTTAAAAAATATTTGATCTCAACCATGTATCACCACCTTCTTTATTCTACACTTGATCCTCCCTTGGAGTGATCATGGTTCTTCTCATCATGAGATTCTCTCCAACATTAGCTGGTGTAACTTCAGTAGTCTGCTCTTCTATTTCAGCGTTATCTAGATTTGCTCCTAGGTGATCTTCTTGCCTCCTTTCTTGATCTTGATAATTTAGACACTCAAATGCTCTATGCCCTTCTTCTCCACGCCTATAATAGACATAATATCTACGTCGATTTGGAAACCATGCTCCAGCACCACCGTAACCTCATCCTTTATGAAATCCTCTTCCTCTTTGTTGGTATTGAAACCCTTGCTTATTATCATCTTGCCTTTCTGAACCATGTCATTATTCACCTTTATTGGCATTAAAGCCACCTTCAGTGGTATTAAACCCACCTCATCCCCTTATTGGAGGGTATCCACCTATTTTGGGACCAATAGATGACCTTCTGCAATTCTATTTATTTATTTAGTTTTTCTTCTACCTTCAAAGCTAATTGATAAGTCTCCTCCATGTTAAGTATTCTATGCATGTTTAATTCATCTTGAATAGAAAATTTCAAACTATTTATATAGCTTGCAGCCATCTGCTCTTCTGTTTCATCATGCTCCACTCATATGGAAAGCTTGTAAAATTCATCGGTATACTCTTATATACTGTGATCTTTTTGCCTTAAATTCTAAAATCTTATGTTTAGGGTTTGTGCATAATCTGAAGGATGAAATTTCTCCCTCAGCTTCTTCTCCATCTTTTTTCATGTACTAATCTTCTCTTTACCTTTTCTTTGTCTCTCTTTCTACAAGTAATCCCATGAAATCATTGCATGACCTTTCAATTTCATGCATGCAAATTTTACCTTCTTGTCTTCTCTCATGGTCTTTCACTCAAAGAATTTCTCCATGTTATTTATCTAATCTATCAACTCCTCTAGTTTTAAACTACCTCCATAATCTAGAACATCAACCTTGATTCATTCATTCCTTCCTTCTAAAGCTCAAACCATCCTCTCTTCCATCGATGGTGGTTGCTCTTGTTGTTTTTCTTATTACTAAACTTCTTCATCACAATCTGTGTCTTCCTCATCACCACCTTCTCCTCTGTTGATTGGTGATAACATTTGTTAATTGTTGAACTTGCCTTTGTAGTTCTTGTATAGTCCATTTCATCTCTTCCTAACCTCCTCGTCCTCTCACCATTCTTCTCTCCTCTAATATTTGAACTTGATCTGATACCAGATAATGAATCCAAAACTTAACAAGAACAAGAAAATTACCAATAGGCCAAGCTCTTGAAACAATACTCATAAATTAAATTTTATTGATTGCTTGAAATAATTAAAACCCCAAACCATGCTTAAATAAGCCTCAACTTAGAAATTAGAGTTTACATGCAAAATTTAAAAAAAAAACTAAAATCTAAACAAAAAAGCCTATTTTTAAAAACACCCGAAACAGGGCAAAAATATTCCAAAATTTCCTAAACATTATAATTAGACTATTGGACGAAATTCAACCAAATTTGACTTTTGGTTCTAAAAATATACATTTTTTAAAAATAGAAAAAAACCCAAAAAAATATTAAATCACAATTTTGGACCCTTAGATGATCCCATACGGTCTCCAAAAAACTATCTAAAACATGGGTAGGCCATTAAAACCGCCCAGGGTAGCAACAACATTTTCGATATAATGGTTGTGATGCATGGAAGACCTCAAACGAAGCTACAAGTCAAAATTTATGGCTACCAAAAGTTGGCCTATTTTTTCTGCATCATCAGATCACATTGATTTTACATTAAGCACCTTCATGGTTATAAATCACCTTTTATGGTAATAAAACTTGAATGTCATGTGGTGAAGATGTGTGCAAAGAAAAAAACATGTTAGAAATATATACGTGATGGGTCAACTGTTTACCTTTTTTTTTTTTCTTTTTCTCTTTTTTATTATTTTTTTGTTTTGGTTTTTTAAAATTGATATTTTATTTAACCGTAATCTATATAAATTATTTCATATCGAATTTTTATTCTTAATTTTAATTAATAAATATTTTTATTTATTAAATAATTTAAAATTTTATTTTATATATATATATATATAAATATAAATATATAATATTAAAAAAAACAAATTTTCAAAGTATTTAAATTTATTATATTTGTATATTAATATTTTGTTATATTTTTCCTTCTATAATTTTATAGTCCAAAAAATATATACTATTATTTTAAAGTTAAATATACAATTTAAAAAAATTTATTAAAAAAAAATACTAACATCACATTCCAAGGCACACTTATATTTCAAATCCATCAAATAAATTAATTAAAACTAATTTAAAAAGTATTAAATTTTAATCTTCATAAAATTTAATATTTATTTTATAGAATTTAATATTTATTTGAAAATAATATAAATTATAGAAAAATATTTGTAACTACTCAAACATGTAATGGTGAATATTTGTGAAAGCACTTTTCCAATTCAAATAATAACATGAAGACTCATATTTGAAAGGTAGTCTAAAGTAAAATACTCTCAATTGTTTAGATAGAGGTAAGTGAATATCATTTTCACAATTAAAATATAAATAAAAAATAGTTTTAAATCAAATAATTAATTAATAAAATAATAATATATAAATAACTTTTTTAATATAATAATTTATTTTTAAAAAATTATATATATAATTACTTATTATAAATACTTTAAAAATATATATATCACATCGTTTAAAATGTGAAAAATATATATCACATAGTTTAAATGTCCAATCCTAATTTATAATCTATGTAAAAAATATGTTGTCAAGTATAATTATGTGACACTATATACGCCTCTTCACTTACCGTGTAATTTATATAAGCCAATAGTGGCCTCGCCAGTCACCGCGCTGGAGAGGGCCTACATTACCACAGTCCACGCTGCAGAAATGACGGCCTATGCATAATTGGTAAAATCTATCCTGATCTCGTGAAAAATAATTCCAAAGAGAACAGTTGTAGTCATAATCGTAGTAAGGAGAATGTTGATATAGGCGAGGTGGGATGAGTAGCATACTCTCCGCCATGTTTGACAGCATACGGTGAAAATCCACCTCACCCTTTGTGTCTATGTGGGACGCGTTCCAAATGTCCTCGCGGCCTTCTCGCTCGAATCGATCTCGTAAAACCTTTCAGATCTGTAAGATATATTGTTAGAGAAGGCCAAGGGAAGAATGGAGCCTTACTAGGTGCGGAAACTTCCATGATTGCGATACATTAACTTATTCTGAATAGCTTTGTTGAAAGACAGGAGAAGTGGCCAGTGCTGACAGCCGTGTTGGCAGGAGCAGGAAAATATCTTGGTTTTGACATAAAGGAGGGTACGTGCTCAATATGAAGTAGCTAAATCGAACATTTTTCGTGGTGAATGTTTCGTACCGTACCGACAGGATCATATAGGCCCACTCATAACGATGAGTTGTGAGACACTCTTAGAGTTTGTAAAACGGAGTCTAAAAGTTGAAACACACACAAACAAGAAAACAAGAAAAGAGAGATCGTGTCGAGTTTAATTTTCCTAAATCTGTTGAAGGACATGTATATTCTGTAAGAGTGTTTTCTACTGGAACAAAAACATTTCGCACCTTCAGCACGGCAATAGGTGATGTGTGGCGCTGATAGTTGAGGGTGATGTTTTTTTAAATAGAACATGGTGGTCGGTGATGTGTGTTTAACGATTCCAATCTCTTATCTTCTTTTTATTAATATATAGTTTCATTTTCTTTATATTATAATGTCAAGTTCAAAACATTTTTATAGAAGAAAAAATAAATTTCAAATTCTACTTTTAATTTATATTTAAGATAATTTTTTATTTTCTTTTTTAAATTTTATATATATTAACATAAAATAATGATAAAATCATCAAATAAATATCAAATTTAAAATAAACAATTTATTGTTAACATCTGGTGCATATTACAATTTGTCATTATTACTCTAAAAATAATCATTATTTGATAATTACAAAAACAAATACCAAAGGGAATGCAAAATTGCTCCATTAATATAAAAAGAGCTTTTTTCTCACGTTGAATGATTATGATCGGATCCTCACCTTTCCTTAATATTCTTAATATCAAACAAGCGGAATGGATAATAGAAAGCATACTCACACTAAAATTTACATCCAAGCATCATCTCATCATTTCATTATTAAAATATTGGCCTCCTATATACTCTTACTAATAAAGCCTTGAAAATTTTAGACATGGACCACATTAAGGATGAAAAGTGGTATTTAACAGTGAAATAAAGCAAATTCTATTTGAGTCCTCAAAATTCCAAAAAATAAAAAAACAGATTGCAATTTTCCTTCCCAAAGGAAATATGCATAAGAATTTCTTTCTCAAGCTTTTCTCTTATTGAGGGAATGCTTTTCTTTCAAAATAGTAAGGATTATGAGGGAAAAAATAACTTAAAATCAATTCTTATCATGTAGAAAAGATTTGGAGCATGATAAAATCCATTTAAAAAAACCTTTGATCTAATGGTGGAATGTGGTATATATTTCATCAACTATTATGTGGTTAAACATTAGTGAGATAAAGAATTTTTTTTTGAAGAGATTTAAAGAGCATGGATGCAATTTGAATCATGATCACATAAAAAAAGCTTATCTCTTAAAATATTTAGTAAGGAAACAATAAATATAGAGTAAGTTGAAAGGGAGAATTTTTGGATATTTTTTTTTGTAAAACTCTGTGTGAATTAAAATTTAAATACCATTTAAATATGATTATTATAAAAAATTTAAGACATGAAAAAGAGTTTCTTAAAAAAATGTTGAAAAAAATAAATTTTAAATTTTAAAGCAATAATAATTTAATAATATTAAACATGTATCATATATATTTCGTTTAATAACAATATAATATATTATATGTATTTGTTTAAGTAAATATATCAATTTATATACAAATACAAATCTTTGAGTAAAAATTATATATTAAAAAATCATTTAAAATGATAGTATTTTAATATATAGATTATTTTTATGTTATATTAAAAAATGTTTAATTTAAAAAAAAAAAATTATTTTATAAATAAATTCTAATACACTGCAAATTATAAATCTCAAAATTCCTATTTTTTGTGGTGTTCATGTGGAATGTACCAAACCCAATTTTTTAAAAAAAAATGTCTCAAACTGGTAACACTGAAACTTCCGCTACGTCTTTCGTTCCCTCTCTTAAAATGCTCATGAAGGTGGTCTCACATCTAATCCCGTGCAAGGTACGAAAAATTCGCCTGCGCAAACAGTTCGATTAACCCACTTCATATCGCAACACGTATCCTGACATACCCACCTTATAGCGGCGGAGAGATATTTTCACTCGCCTAATTAGATAGCTGTCAACTTCTACTCTCTTTCAATAGAGAAAGATAATGGCTAGCAATTATGTACGGTCGCTGACATTTTTTCTTTATTAGAACGGCATAAACAGGTATGGAACTCAAGAATCTGTCAGGCTCGTCATAATAACAATATATTCTGCGCATTGAAAGAGCGAGGTGGAGGTAGCATCTGGAAGGCCTCCAACATATGAGCGTGGAGTCTCAAGAAAGGAGAAGCCGAGGTGAAGTTGAAGATGAAGAGCAAGTGAGCGAGAAGAATCGCAGGGGAGTCGCGACACATTCCCTTTACAGTGGTGAGAGGATACCGGAGCGCACTGCCAATGACCTTCTCTCATATGTGGAAGTGGACGTGAACGCAGACACATGTGCAATTAGACACGGAAGGTCAGGTGGACGTTCACAATATCCTGTCAAACTTGGCGGAGGGTATCATCCTCTCCTCTCCTCGACTGTATCGAAAAAAAAAACAGAGAATTTTTAACGACGATCGATCATGAACAGTTAAAAAGTAGAATAGTAGGAAGGTTTTGGATTAGAGGCCGGCGTATCAAATCTTCTCTTTTTTCGATAAGTTCTCTTTGGGATCCTATAAATAATTCTGAGCTCGTTAGACATTGTTATAATCTACATCTATCTATAGGATCCTATAAAGTCTTCTGAGCTCGTAGACATTATTATAATCTATATCTATCTATCTATCACTCGCTCTCTTTATTTACTTTAAATTAGCACATAATAAATTTTAGATTTTTGTTGCACATCCCTACTATACACATCACTTTTGATAGGGCTTGTTTGTGTAGGCTCTTCTAAGCGCGTTATAATTCGGCCATTAGCTTGTTTATATATAGTGAAATTTAAATAAATTAAATATTTATTTCAGGGCATGAAAGAGTTTTAAGTGTAATTTTAATCATTATTTTGTACTATATTTTTTTAAATTTTAATTATTGTTTTATTTTTCATTTTCAATTGTGTTGAATTGAATTTAATGGAATTAACTCAATTACAATTTAATACAAGCTGGTAAACTTGCTTCAAGGCCTTTAATGCCCATATTCCCAGAATTGTAACATCTTTCTCCTCCTAAAATTCCTCAAATTCCTTCTATAGTTCCTATCTCATCTTAAAAAGTCCAATTTGTAACCCCTTATAATCAATCTAGTGAGATTGGTGATCTAAAAAGCATGCTACAAGCTTTGGCGAATGAGATTGTTTCACTCAAGAGATAAAAGTACCAAGATAGACCTTATCAACAACAAAACTAGAGTACGTATCATTCTTTCAATAACTAACTATTATCAAGGATTCAAGGATGATAGGCAACCTTATCAAAATCAATTATCCGTAACCCAAACTAAGCCATATGCAACCCTTGATTCCAATGTACCTTCCAGTTAAAAAGCTATTGTTTGCCAAAATAACTTGATGCAAGATCTAGGTTGGTATCCTTATAATACAAATGACACTCAAAATCAAGCCTTGGTGTCATAAGAGAGTACTATGCCACAAATGACACAAGAAGAGTTCTCTCTTCAAGGTGGTTAGCATCAATATATGAATATGGTAATCCAAGGAGAAGATCAACAAGTTCTAGGGAAGTCTGATGCTACCAATGTCAATTACCAATTAGATGACACATTGCATTCAACCAAGTTGGTGAAACTAGTAACCCAAATGGTCAAGTATAATCTCTAACTACAGCTAAAAGAAGATCAACTGAGTATGTGAGCAATACTTCTAGTGTTCCTAGTTTTTCTTCAAAGAGTGTCAAAGATCAAGTTGTTCCTATATCATAGAGGATTTAGAATACAAAGATAGTGAAGGTTCCCCAAATTCCCCTAACTAGATAATAGCCAGTGGCTCAGAAATTATATCCAAAGATTAATGGAACATCTTTTAGCATTATAGATCAAATGAATAAATCAAATTTTAGCATTATCATGTGGTATTCCCTTTCCATCCCATGGTAAAAATACATGCTTATTCAAGATATTTTAGATCTTAAGGTATCTAAGGAACCAACTGAGAAAAAAGGAGTTATTTTGACCAATTTAGATGAGCAAATCAAGCAACCTGATCAACAAGTACATAACATGACAATGTTAGACAAAACCAATGTCAAAACAAACAAAACTCCTCCTTTTTATCTCTCTTTCATAGTAGGTGACTACTTAGTCCATAATTTTATGATAGATAGTGGAGCTACTAGCATTCTCATGCCCAAATAAATCGTAGACAAGTTTGTTCTTATCAATGAGCTAAATACCAAAGGAGTATTGTAGTTAGATGGCTCACAAAAAAAGACATTAGGAAAAATCAAAGGCCTAAAATTGACATTACATGCTTTCCCTAATATTGTTATTCAATAAGATGTAGATTTAGTAGCTTTGCCTCCATATTTTGAAATGTGCCTATCAAGTGAGTTTACTTCTATATTGGACGATATTTATCAACTTATTGAAACTATTTAATGTTTAGAACTAGGTATGGTACTAAGGTGATGGTAAGTTATTAACCTATTTTAATATTTCATTTGGATCCATATATGTCAAGTATGGTGAACACTAATTATGTTATCTCAGATAAGGTACTAGAAAATAATGAGGTTGAATCAAAATCACCTCGAAATGGAGTCCCAAATATTTTTCTTGATGAATGGGCCTATAATTTACATGGACATGATGCCTACAAGTTAATTGAAGAATAGGGACTTGGTGTCTATTATCTTCATAAAAATGATGTACAAATTCCAACATTGACGAAAGATGATGAACCCAGTGGTGGACTTTGGTAGCTATATTTTTATGGATCTAGGAACAAACATGACACTAGAGCTAGAATGATGTCAATCTCTCTAGCTAATCAAAATTATTTCTCTTCTTTCAAGTTTTAGTTTGGTTTTTCCAATAATGTTACTGACTATGAATCACTAGTGCATGGTTTGCAATGGGCAAGGAAGATGAATGCTAGTTCCTTACACATTTTTAAATATAGTGAACTAGTAGTTCACCATCTAAGGGGACTTAATATATCTAATAACCCATTACTTATGTCCTATAAACATAGAGTATGGGACCTATTTGAACACTTTCAAGCCTTCAATATTTATGCCATATCATGAAATCAAAATAAGCATGCAAACATGATGGTTATTATTGGGTAACAATTCAAAATCCTAGATGACATAAAAAGGGAAAAGATTCAATTACATATAAAGATAGTTGTGAGACCTTCTATCCCAAATAACCATGTTAATTGGAAAGCATTTGAACATGCTAGTTAGATTGTCAGATTCTTACAAGAGGAAGTTGAATTCTCCTTAAGGAACCAAGATAAGCATTTGTAGTAGTATGATGACCAAATAATGTAGTTGAAGATAAATAAGTTGTTTAAAGGGATGGTCACCCTAGAAAACATATTTATCAAAGATGATAAATTGATAAAATAAAAAAATTCTTTGACAACCAAGGAAGAACAATACACAAAATTAGAAATTACAACTAGCAAGAGTTTAAAGTTGGGTAAATGTTGCACATCATTAGAAAAAGAATCTTTTATTAAGTTATGTTCAAGTTTAGTAGATGTTTTTACATGGAAGTATAGTGACCTTAAAGGATTTGATCCACGTCTATCTCAACATACCATTGAGTTATAAGATGAGTTTATGCTATTTAGACAAAATCTAAGGCTAATTAATCCAAAGCTTAAATCTTTAATGAAATCTATGTTTCATAAGATCACTAAGTCAACTAGAATGTTTTTAATTAAGCACTCAACTTGGCTGGCAAACCTTATTCCAGCATGGAATAAGAATGATAAAATAAGGCTATGTGTTGACTTTCATGACTTAAATAAGGCGTCTCTTAAAAATCACTACCCATTTCCATCAATGAAACAAATTTTATAGCTAGTAGTAGGTTCTTAAAGGTTCTCTTTATTGGATGGTTACAATGGATACAACTAGATTTTGGTCAAAGAAGAAGATCAGTTCCAAATAGCCTTAAAAAAAAAGTGGGGGTTATTTTCATACAAAAAGATGCCTTTTGGTTTATCCAATACTAAAGCCACTTTTCAGAAGGCTATGGACATGGAATTTTAGGGTCTCCTCAATAAGTTTATCCTTGTTTATCTAGATAACAACAATACTCTCTAACAACATAGATGAGCATATGATTCATATCAAACAACTATTTAAAAGGTGAAAGGAATTTTGAGTGTCTTTGAATCCAAAAAAGTTTGTTTTCTCTATGCATGAAGGTAAGCTTATTGGACATGTCATCTCAAAAAATGGTACAAGCATAGATCCTAATAGGATAGAATCAATTCTTTCACATTAATTGCTTAAACACAAAAAAATCTTGAAAATATTTGTAGACAAGATCAATTTTATAAGGAGATACATTTTAAATTTTGCTACTTTAACTAGGCCACTCACATCCATGCTAATGAAGGGTCAAAATTTTAGTTGGTCCAAATAAGGAGTGGGAAACTTGAAAGAGATCAAGAAAGCTATATCTAGTTCCCCTACATTCTTGAACCATGACTTTGCAAATGATTTCATCTTATACAACTATTCTAACATTGACACAATTTTAGGTATTCTCATGCAACAGAATAAAGAGAATTTAGAGAAACTAATAGCCTTATTCAATCAAAGATTAGATGAATATGAAACTAGGTACTATTTTATTGAGAAACATGTTCTTTCAATTATAAAGTCTCTTAAAAAGTTTAATTTCTTGCTATCCAATAATAATATACATTTGATGGTTGCACATCTAAGTGTCAAAGACATTATTCTAAACAAAGATATATATTACAAGAGAGCTAGCTGGATAACCAAGTTCATGGAATATGATGTTGAAATCAAGGCCACAAAATTTGATAGAGACAAGGACATTGTGAATATCTAGCCCACGATTTGTAGGAGTCTAATGAATTGGTTATTTTATCAAATGATAAAGAAGTTGTAAGTAATTAGGCCTCATCTTCTAGCTGGTTCCAAGATATGGTAAGGTATCTATATGATGGTTTTTATCCTTCTCATCTCACTCCTTCAAATAATATATATTTTAGATTACAATCAATTCCTTTTCTTCTTGTTGATAATGTATTGTTCAAAAAGGATCTCAATGTCATACTACTAAGATGCATAGAACTGGGTCAAACACAAAAGTTACTTTAGAATTTCCATGATATACATGGTTGAGGACATTATTAAACAAGGATTATAACCCACAAGATCATCAGAGGTGGGTATTATTAGCCAAGTTTATTTGGTGATTGCCATGCATGGATTAGGGAATGCATACAATGTGCCATGTTTGTTGGAAAGGTGAAGCTTCCAACCTTACCTATCCAACTAATTTTAGGAATTCAACCCATTGTACAATGAGGATTGGACTTTATTGGTCTCATCAACCCCCATTCAAGCTCAGGACAAATGTGGATCCTAACTTCCATAGATTATTTTACTAGATGGATAAAGGGAGTGGAATTAAAAGAAATCAATGAAACAAATGTCTTAGAATTGTATTAAGGTTTGATTACTAGATTTGGGGTCCCTTAAATTATAATTTATCATAGTGCTATGAATTTTTTAGGATCTAAGATCATCCAGTGGAAAATTTAACATAGTATTTTTCTCAGTACCTCATCAAACTATTATCCACAAGGCAATGGCCTTACTAAGTCTACAAAAATGAATTTGTTGAAGATCATCATGAAGACTATATAAGATGATCAAATATCATGGCATCAAATTGAATTTAACTCTGTGGGCTAACATGATCACCTACAAAAGGTCAATTTCTAATTCTCCATACAAGCTAGTATATGGTAAGGAAGCAAGAATGCCTATTTATCTTAAATTACTTACTTTAGAATTGATGCATCAACTTGAGAATTTGGAGGATGAGAAAATGAAAATAAGATATGTTGAGCTCATGGAGCTAGAAGAGATAAGGCATTAGGCCATGTTGGCTATGGAGGCCCATCAAGTAATGATAAAGAGATCTTTTGATAAAGGAACTTGTTTAAGAGCTTTCTAAGAAGGAGATTTGGTCCTCAAGTGGGATGAAGATAGATCCAAACTAGGAAAACACACAAAATTTGACTCTCTCTAAATTGGCATATAAATAATCTTTAGCTACAAGGCCCACAATTCTTTCGAGCTCCCAAGGATGAATGGTGAAAAACTTCCTATCATAGTTAATAGGATACATCTCAAGAACTGATATTAAGGAAAGATAAGTCCCCTATACATAGTTAGTTTTTCCTATTATTTATAAATGTTTTTATAATACATTTAGTTAGTTTATTTTTTGTTTTGTCCCAAATAAGTGCTTTTGTTTGTACAATAGTTTAATAGTTTAGTTACCTTTAATTTTTAGGTTAGTTTCCATTTCAGTTGATTTATTTCCCTATTATTGGAATTATTCTATCTTTTCAAGTCAAAAATATGTATTTGCAGTTATGTAAATAGTCCATGTATAATCATGTAAATGAGTTAGAAGTCATGTATATAGTCTAAGTTGTCAAGCATAAAAGCCCTGCTACCTAACCAAGTCGCCAAAGATGTTGACCAAATTTGGTTTACATACCAAAAATGTGGCTAGTACAATATTTTAGTTGAAGTAGGATACTAAGGTTATAATGGTCCAATCATTCAGTGTAAGTATATTTATGGATGGAATAAGTGGACCTAATGAGATCATACAGAGTGCAAAGCTTTTGAAACACTTTAAGTTCACTTAAAGTATAAGTTGTCAAATCTAAGGGATAAGTTTAGAGTGTTTCAGAGACCCTTTGGGATGTCAATAATTCTTGGAATAAGTTTGGAAGTACATAAAATGCATCTAGTTATTCATTGTGTGCATCTATACATAAATAGTCAAGTGGCAAAAATTCTGAGTAGGCACTTTGTTGATGTCATAATTGACATGCATGGACATGTTAGGGAGAAGTGTTCATATGGGTTTTTTCACTTTAGTCCCATAAACATATGCACCAAATTTTAGGTTCTATACCAAATTACATTAAAATATATCAAGACCCAAAGTTGGCCTCTCAGCTAAATTCTATTGTTTTCCCATACATAGCCATTCTTAAGGAAGTTCAAATAGAGCCAAGTGAGCATATTGATAAAACCATATCTCACACATGTGGTAATCTATAGAAAAAATGATCATATGCGTTTGTCCATCTTGGTCCCTATTTACGTATGTGTCAAATCCCTAATCCTCTGTCAAAGCACAAATGGAGTTATGCATGTGAAAATTAGCTCCTCAATCAAATTGTGCTAAGGGTTCCATACTTAACCAAATGAGCTTGATTGTTGCCAAAACATCATGTGGGAGTGGATAGACTAGTCAACTTGAGAATTTTATGTCATCACTCAGAAGGATCTTGGGATTAATGCATCAAATGGGTTCATCCCTTTCAATTTCAATAACATCGCAATCAATTTTGACCCCTCCATGATTAATGCTCTTCAAGATACAAATCTTCAAAGTTGGATAAAAAGTATAATACATTTGCATAGATATCAAGTTATAGATAAAGGAAAGGAAATATATTTGAGCTTAAATTTGATGGTTGTGTGAACATAAAAGACGATCATGAAAACATCATGTGACAAGCATGAAGATGTCAATTTTAAGATCATGAACTAGTCATTGGCATTCATACAATGGATCCTAATAGATCAATGGTTGGCATTTGATCTAACATCTAGATATAATGGTGAGAAGAGGTCAAAGATGTCATAAGATCCTAAGAGCAAATGTGTACAGGAAAAGTGGTACCATAGCATTCAGTTGGTAGAAAATTGATGGTTTGTAGGCATTCATGCATAAACATATCAATAGACTAAGGCAAAGCCACTAATTTAGTGTATATGCAGAGGTAATAAACATAAAGTTAACTGGCCATGATATAGATGGTTTGAGTTGGATATTGACAACAAATAATTAAAAGCAAGCTTGAGACATTTTCAACAAAAGTCAAAGAGTTTATTTTGGACCCAGGGAAAGAAAATAATAAAGAGCCAAACTTGAAAGTGAACTAGGGTTAAACTAGGGCCACATTTCAATGACTAAGCATTACCAACAGATATCCATATAGGTACTATAGATATTTTAAACCAGATAAAGAATTATAAGATGGACTATTGTTTGTGAAGTAAAGTCAAACAATTGCATATTTTCATAGATATTGTGACTATGTGAAAACCAACTGTCTAAGATTGGTTTTCGCCTATAGTGGACCTATGTTCAATATAAGAGCAAATTTAGACCATAAATATGTGTCTCACCTATCTTTAGGGTCAATTTTCAATGAGAAAATCTAGTAGGACATTCAACGTAGATGTGGAATATTTAATTCAATTCCAAGACATGATCCTCATTAGCAGATCAATTAGATAATGACATGGTTCCAAGAAGAGACTTGGAGGTTAAATAACGGCAATGCACATTTAATTCTTTTAAATAATTTGTTCCTTATTGATAAGATCATAATTTAGCATACTTGAGAGTACTAATCCATCGAAAGTGATTGGATATTTTCCATTCCATAGCTCTCTCTCTCTCTCTCTCTCTCTCTCTCTCTCTCTCTCTCTCTCTCTCTCTCTCTCTCTCTCTCTCTCTAAAAGTACATGCTTTTATGCCTTTAAATTGATCCCTATATCCCTCTTTTTGGTATGATCAGACTCTACCAAAGTTTGTACTGTGACACCTCTTTAATGCAATAAATATTGATTTCCATCTTTTTCTAAGCTGGATTGAAGTGTGTTCAATGAATTCATGCACTGTAGTTAAGTGCATGTATGTTCATTGATTATGTCTAAGTTTTTTTCACCTTCAAGAAGTGTTTAGTGATTCTTATAAGTCATTATAAGTTTGATTTATAGTCTATTATCTAGCTTGAATGTGGATTTTTTCCCTCTCTTGCTATTGTGATAACTGATTAATGCCTTATTCTAAAATATTTATGTCATATTGATGTTCTTTGGTCTTGAAATTGTCTCATAGTGGGAATTATGTGAGTTTGAGTGATTGAATCATTGGTGCATCACCCCTTTTTACATGATTTTGTAATTTTGTCAAATCTGTCTCCCTTTTCCAAGCAAGTGATAGTTTAGGTTCAATGTAGGTTATATATCCATAAAGAAGATGACCTTCTCTAGAGGTTTGATGTATTATTAGGATACCCACACCCTAGGATTAGTCCCATGTTGGACTAAATTTGAGTAGGAACATCTAAATAATCCCCTTACTCAGCTAGGGTGCAAATCTAGAATACCAATAGTGCCTTTTAAGGGAAGTATGATATCTTATCCCTACCAAATCAATTAGTTTCAAGTCATTTCTGTGAATCTAGGCTGGATATTGTGATGGATGGTATTGATGAAGTATCAAATATGCCTAATTAGTTACATTTCTAACATGGGGCAACTTGGACTTGAATGAGAAATGGTGCTTAAAAGTTTTGGATGCTTTCTAAAAGTCCCATTTGGACTATTATTCTATAGTAACAAACTAATTGGTTGACCATTGGACATATTTAAACATCATAATCTAGCCTCATGTGTTGAAACTTTGCAGAGGTTGTGATATAAATAAGCTTTGTATTTAAACCTTGTTTTTGAACATATAACCATTTTGGATACTTATAATTTATTGGTTAAACTATTTTGCATTTTCCCATCATTGGTAATGCTACAAGTGTTAAGCTACCTTGGGTGGATGGTTATGACTTAAAATAATCTTAATCCCTAAAGACTGCAAGCATGAGTTAATGCATTCTAATTAAGGACCAAATGTTCATTCCTTAACACAAAATTAATTTTTTGTTTTGGTAATTGATTTATTATTATAAAATAATTAAGTTTATCTTGAGCAAATGGGAATGATGAGGTAAAATAATTATTATTAATTAAAATTATTTTTTTAGACCTAGATAATTATTGTTTAGTTGACTTGTAACCCTAAGATCCTTATGGTAGTTCTAGAAGGTTGCATTATGCCATTTTTCTCCACATTGTCTGCACGTATCTAGGGGAGTTTGGAAGCACTTTCAAGGGGTTGTTGATAGTGCTAAGGAAAGAAAAAAAAGAGGGCTTTACTGCCAGTCAAGAGCAGGGCTTTTCTAGCAAGTTATTTTTACTCTACTACACATTTTTGCATTTCATTTTTGAATAGATTATGTTAATTTCTGAGTTTAGCAGTATAACTCACATATGGATATATCCTTATGCACCTCCAACATCTAGTATAGTAATTACCTTTTATTTTACTATGAATTTCATTTTTAAATGACATTGGTGTTTTTGATTCAATTTAAGGTTTTTGGTTATGCTCCAAATCAATTATTTTCATACAATCCTTTTTATTTATGTATATGAGTTATTGAATATGATGTATATGTCTTACCAAGCCATAATGAATTTTGAGTCTAAATTTGTTGTCTAAAATCCCTCTATTCAATCTAAAAATCATTGTAAACTCCTTCCCTTTAGAGTTTGGTCAAATCTAAATGCTATTGTTCCTTATTTTAGCTGGGTCGTTTTGGTGTTAAACCTAAATATAACATTTGGGTTTGACCTTTCTTGTCGAACCATCTATTTTGGGATCTTTGTTGTGACATTAGGGATTGCACGATTTATTTTTAAAACCTTACTTTTAGATTCATGCATATATTTTAGGTTATTATTCACTGTGATGTTCTATTTACTAGTGGTGTTTTGGGTCGGATGGCATTTGGGGTTTTTATCTTAACTAATTTTATTTTACACTATGTTTTGGCACTTTGCACAAGTCGTTTAATTTGTTGGTCCTACCATCTTGCTTTCAAATTTTTTAAGAATTCGACCTAGTTATTTTTAAATTTTATACTAAAAACATCAAATTTAAAAAGTATTTTATATCACTTTTCAAATTTTAGTTTTTAAATTTTATAAAATTTCAATTTTTGGTGTTAAAGTTTTTATGTTCTAAATTTTATGGGTTCAAGGTTTGAAGTTCAATTTTCTAGTTTAAATTTTGAATTTCATTTTCGGGGCTTCAAAATTTTATAGTACTATATTTTGAGATTTAAATTTTTTGAGTTTCAATTTATGATTGTTTTCTTTTTTTTGTCTGATTTTTTTGTGTATTTTGATTTTGAAGTTTACTAGTTTTCCAATATCAAATTTTGTGGCTTCCTTAATGTTGTATATCAATCTATATTAGCTTTCAAAATTTTAGTTTGATGATTTATGAGTTTATAATTTTAGGTTTTCATAGTTTACATGTTTTAATATTTTTAATATTTTCAAATATTTGTGGTTTGAAAATTTTCAAATTTTAAATATTAATTTTTTATTTTAAATAATAATTAAAAAATTTGTTTAGATTTTTAATATTACATTGCTTTTTTTTTCTATTTTTTATTTTGATATTTCTATAATATAATCAAAATTTATGATATATTTATAAATAAAAATTAATTAAATTAAATTAATTTTGTGCATAATTATGTTTAAAAATATTTATTGATTGAACTTTTACATATTATAAATATCAATATTTAAGAAATTAATTTTTTAAATTTTTATATCATATTTTTTTAACATAAAATACTCTCCTTCAAATTAATTAATATTTAAAAATACTTTTACATTTGATTTAAAGTATATATATATATATATATATATATATATATACTTCCCTATTTTAGCTTATATTTTTAAATAGATGGGCACACACTTTTACCTTATATTTTTAAATAGATGGGCACACACTTTTATCATAAATTTTGTATGAAATGTTGTCTTTCAATATTTTAAAATAATTTTTTATAGAATTAAAACAATTAATATGTGACAATAAAGTAATAATTAAATTTTATAAATATTTGATTTTTAAAAAATAATAAATAATAGTAATTAAATTTTTAAATTAGCAACATAAAAATATTTTTATAATTTTTATGATAATATTTTTAAAAATGTATAGGCATTCTATAATATTAGATTAAAGGAAATGGGTTATAATAAAGTGAGTATGTTAAATTATAATTATAACTTTAAATTTGATATGCTTTTAATCATCATTTATAATATTTTCTATTTAAAAAATATTTAGCTAACATTATTTATTATATTAAATTTAATTGAAAAATATAATTTTATAAAAAAACATTTTTACAAATTAAAACAGACTAATATTATTATAAAATATTTATTTTTATTCTTAATATTATGATGAAAAAAATGATAATATTATAAATGGGAATTTTTTTTCAAATAACCAAAACAATATTTAAAAATCAAAATAAAATAATATTTATATATATAAAAACACAATAAACCAAATAAACCAAATAAACCAAAATAATTGAATGATGAAGACTATATGAAATTGCCACCGCAATAAATATCCTCAATTTTTCCTTAGCCGAACAGTTTTGTAATTGATTTCATTGAACCATCGATAACTTTAAGTCTATAACCGTTAATTGAAATGTTCCTTATAACGAAAAATTTGATTTTCTTTTAAAATTTAAGATATCATTTTCCATCCATTGGAATTAATTTTCAAATGCTCTAGTCAATGTTGTTTATGGGCCTCAATGTGTACATGTTTAAGCTGTAAATCCAAAATGACCACGATTACACCACGAAATAATTTGTATGTATGTAAATTTCAAGCGTTTCAAAATCCAAAAACGTCCATGATCTTAATTTGAAAGCCAACATAAAATGTGGCCATAAACATTAAAATTAAAAAAAATTATATTTTATAATTTTTATTTTCTCATCTTCTTATTTTGTTATTATATATTTTCTCATCATATTATAACCAATATGATTTTTTTTTTCGTGGAAGTTCCCTACCCACTCCCCTCAAATGAAAGGGAAAATCAAGATTTTTAATAAAATGTAGGTACATTAATATATGAAAAATAATATTGAATAAATAATGGTCATCTAAATATTTATTATAAATAAGGTTAATCATCATATATATATTTTTTATAAATAAGATAAATAAAAAAATTATTTATAAATGTTAAACATATTATAGATGATGTACAGTAGAAGTGGTGGCTTAAGTCACTTATAATATTAAATTAACATACATATCTTAGATAAATTTATGAAAAAAATATAAGAAATATCTTTCTCAAAATTATTATATAATATGAGATTTTCAAAATATTTTTTATATAAATTTATTTAAGATATCCATAATAATAATAATAATAATTTTTTATATTAATTAAATTGGTTGCAAAATTTATCAATATATTTATTATGTCTTAAACATTGTATAATAAATAATTTATCTTATAATTAAATTATATATACAATATTTTTGTGTGACATTTATTTAAAAATTTAAAAGACATTTATATTATTTTTATAGTTTAATAGATATTATATAATATTTTGATAAGTTAAAAAATATTATTATATTAAAATTTTAAGATTATATTATTAATTTTTATTTTTATGAAATAATTTTATTTTTATTTATTTTAAAAAATTAATTATATATTTTTATTGTAAATTTATTCATTTCATTACTATAATATATAAATATATTTTCATATACAATATTTTAAATATTTAACCACTTAACTATCATTACACAATTCTACAACCTATTTATAAAACAGCCCCATAAAATGAACTCCAATAAAATAAAAATTCATGAATTTAATATCTATTTAAAAATAAATAAATGATATAAATTAAAAGGAAATACCTATTCCTAACCACTAAAATATGTGTAATGATGAGTATTTGTGAAAGTACTTTCTTAATTCAAATATGAATGTCAAGACTCATTCACAATATTTAAACAATAATTTTATAAGTATTTTACAAAATATAATACTATCAATTATTTAAATAAAAGTGAGTGGGTATCAATCTCAAAAAAAATAAGTTTAAAAAATAAATTAGATTAAACAACTAATCAATAAAATAATGACATAAATAAATATAAAATATATAATTTAATATTCACCCAAAATCTATTTATATATAATATAAATACCTTTAAAAAAATACCACAATTTAATTGTCCAAAATGAAATCAGTAACATGAAAAGATAAGAATCTATATGGACAATATGTTTTAATGTGACACTATATACACCCCTTCTGTGTTATTTATATGAGCCAATAGTGGCCTAGTCAATCCCCGCTGGAGAGGGCCTACATTGCCAAAGCCCACGCTGCAGGAATGGTGGCACCCTTAACCAGTCGGCCTGTGCTGCAAAAGTCAAAAAACCCATCCTGTTCTCATCAAAGTGAATTCCAGAGAGAACAGTCGTAGTCATAATCGTAGTCAGAAGAAAGTTGATAGAGGCGAGGTGGGGTGAGTAACATATCCTCCGCCATGCTTGACAGCAAATGGTGAAAATCCACCTCACCCTTTGCTTCTATGTCCACTTCCGCGTCCATATAGGAAGGAATGTTATAAGCAGCAGACTCTGGTGATGGTGATGGTGATGGTAGTGAAATGGCAGCTGCAAGTGCAGCGGCCGGAATATCTTTGGGAGAGGAGAAGACTGACTCGGGGAAATTCAAATATGCACGTCCTCCTCTCAGTGCCAGGGCCACCACGTCATGTGCTCGGGCTCCCCAACCATATTCGATACTTCTTTTTGCGCTGCCGAATTTCGGAGACCCATTTGCCATAACTGGGCCTCCTCCTCACCTCCTATAAATGGGGTGTCTCGTCTCTCTCCTGCGCTTCCTCGCGCTCACTTTCTCTTCATCTTCATCATCACCTTTACCTTCTTGCTTCCTGAATAGAGAATATGGAGACTCACAGGCGGGATGCGTTCCAAATGTCACCACCTACTTGCTCGAATCCATCTACTAAAGCCTTTCAGATCTGTAGGATATACTATTAGAGAAGGCCAAGGGAAGAATGGAGCCTTACAGATGGCTTATATGCCCAGTGGGTGCCGAAACTTCCATGATTGCGAGACATTACTTTACTCCGAATGACTTCATTGAAAGGCAGGAGAAGTGGTCCGTGCTGACAGCCGTCTTGACAGGAGCAGGAAAATATCTTGATTCTGACATCTTCACCGAAAAGAAGGGTACGTGTTGCAATAAGTCTCTAAATAGAACATTTTACGAGGTGAACGTTTCGTACCGTACCGGAGGAGTTGTGAGGAATTCTTTGTTTAGACTTTGTTAAATGGAGTCTAAAAGCGGAAACTCACACTAAAAAACAGAGATTGTGTCGTGTTTAAGGCTCGTAAATCCCTTGAAGGACATGTAGAGTGTTTTCCCTTGAAACAAACACCTCTCTCACCATCAGCGGATGGTGATAGGTGATGTGTGCGGCTGACAGGGGATGGTGATTTTTTGACGGAACATGGAGCTCGGTGATGGGTGATTAACCATTTCAGTATTTTTTCTGCTTAATATATAGAGCTTTAATTTCTTTATACATAACATTAAGTTCAAAATATTTTTATAGAAAAAAAAAATAGAGTTTAAATTTGATCTTATGTTTATAGTATTAAGATTTTTGTTATCTTCTTCGAGTAATTAAATTTTTTTTAAACAACAATGAAACAGATGTCAAATTTAGAATTAAAATTGGGCTTCAAATTCTCTTATATATTCAAAATATTATTTTTTTCAAACTTCTCTAAACAAATAAAAAATAATCTTCTAAACAAATAAATATCAAATATAATTAATAATATCTCATAAACATTACAATTCGTCAAAACCAACCAGAAAAAATTATAAATACAATTTAAATAATATTAAAAAAAATCTAATAGGCTTCTATATCCCTCATTTCTTTTCATCCCTTAATAGATTTCCCTCGTCCCATGTCTCTAAATTGAAATCAAACCCATCTGCTAATGTGCTTAATTTTAATCCTAATATGAGTCATCCTTCTAACACCATCACCTCTTTTGGTCATCGTCTCCATAATCATTAAATAAATAAAAACATGGCAAATTATGAGTGGGCACAATTTTGACAGTGGATAAATTGTAATCAAACCTTTTCTCACACTCGAGACGAATACACTATAAAAGCGTTAGAAGTGTTTCGGCGTTGATGTTAATAACACATACTTTCCAAGGAAAATGATATGTTATATATCGAACGTATGGAAAACATATTACTGCTCAAATTACAGACCCGCTTAAACAAAACTGCTGCATTTTCCAAGGATAGTTATTAATTGGTCATTACAAAAGAAGATGCGAAAGGGAATGCGAAACTGTTCTATTGATGTAAAAAGGAGATTTTTTTCTAATGTTAAATGATTATGATCGGATCGTCACTTTTCCTTGATGTTTTTATACCAGAAAGTGGGATGGATGATAAAAAATATGCCCACATCAAAATTTACATCCAAACATCAATCTCTTCATTTCATAATTAAAACAATGGCATATCATATACTCTTTACTAATAAAGACTTCAAAATTTCAAACATGGACCACATTGAGGATGAAAAATGGTATTTAACAATCAATTAAAGTAAATTCAATTTGGGTCCTCAAAATTCCAGAAAAGAAGATTGCAATTTTCTTTCCCAAAGAAAATATACATAAGAACATCTTTCTCAAGCTTCCCTCCCATTGAGGGAATGTGTTTCTTTTAAAATAAGAAGTATTCAGGAGAAAAAGAGAATTTAAAATCCATTCTTAACATCCAGAAAAGATTTGGAGCACGGTAAAATCCATCTAAAAAAACCTTTGCACCAATGGTAGAATGTGGTCAAATATCAATGAGAAGAAAATAATTTTTGCAAATTTTTACAGAACATAAATATAACTTGAATGACGATCGCATAAAAGAACTTGTCTCTTACAAGAAACATACACATGTAAGATCCCATGACATGCTTATTAAAAAAACCCAAAAATTGTCAACGAGGAACAATTTATGTAAAGGAATGATAAAGTACTTTTGCAAAATGAAATAATCGTTAATTTTTCTGTCCATCTACTTTAAAGTTGTAATATAATGGGAACTCTCTTTTCCTATTACTAATATTCTTAGAGCGGTTTCTAGTATACGGGGAGCTCTATTTCCGATTACATAATCTCTTAGGGAAATAATATTTACACTATCAATAGAGTTTTGAAAAAATGTGTTAAAAAGTCAGTCCCTCAATTTTATTATCAATAAATTATTATGTCACGTGGTTTAGGGTTAGTTGTATTATGCATAGTAAATTAAAACATAGACGCAATACATATTTATATTAAAAAGTCAATCCATTCATTTTTTTAATCTATATATTACTATGTCCATATTTTAATTATTTGTGGTTTAGAGCTAATTGTATTACATATAATAAGTGAAACATAAATATAATATAGATTTATAATAATATATTAATTATATCTATACTATGTTTTAATAGAAATAGAAATAAACATTATTAAATTGAGAATCATTTTAAATAAAAATGGCTTTGCGCTTCTTCTCGCTTAACAAAATTTTAAATTGTGGTTCTCCTTCCCTTCTTTTATTTGGCTTGGGAAACTCCCAATTGTGGTTTTTTGTTCATGCCACTCTCTTTGACACTTCGTCTTTATTCGTATAAGTCCCAAGGGATCCTCTCATGTCATTTAAGAATGGAACAAGGGGAGTAAATTATTCCCTTGACACCGTCGAAGAAGATTGCATAGCAAAGGCTTTGCCTAGAACCTTGCACAATGCAATTACAATGGATTTCACTACAAATACGGAGTTGGACTTAGATACGGTCCCTACTCTTGATAGAGAATACAATTTCATGGGGTTATAAGCCTTAGAAAGTTAGAAGTCAAAAGCAAAATCTTTTCCTAAGGCTACCTCTAAGATATTACCTAAATCGGCCCCAAATCCTCTCAATTGAGCTTCTTCAAAAACTATGGTGACTTTAGACGAGGAGGAGGTCCTAATGAAGTGCTCACTCATGAAGACTTCTTCTCATACCATGGTATTACCTGTAGATTATCAAGTATTTGGACCAAACTCCAAGACCTCCATGCTTGGATCTTAGAGTACAAGCAACTGCTCCTACAAGGTACATTATAAATTTATCCTATTACTAAGAGATTTTTTAATTGTTGTTTTTTACTGCACTAAGGATAAGGATTTTATTCTAAGTTGATTATGGAGATTGAATGACCACCCCTTAATCATGAAAGCTTGATCCCCCTTATTTAAGCCCCTTACAGAACCTTTAAATGAGAGACCAATCTGGATACACCTACCCTACCCTTCTTCCCAGTTTTGGTTTGATTCTAATTTTAAAGCCATAGGAAACTCCTTGGATTAGTTTATGCAAATGCATCAAGACACTACTTCCTTATCTCATACTACCTTTTCCAGAATATTGGTTAACATTGATACCTCAAAATATCGCCATAAAATGTTATTTTTAAAGTAAGGGACCACTCATGGTCTGAACCACTTGATTACAAAGGCTTGCCATTTCTTTGAAGAATCTACTTTAACACATGACATTTTACTAAAGATTGTAACATCTGTAGAAGAAATAAGGAAAGCTTCTAGTGGACAGACTTCTGCCGTACCCACCTCACAGTGAATACTTTGGACCCTAAGAGTGATGATCATAATTCATCTTCAAATAAACCTGAACCTCTTACACAAAATGTGGACCTTGATGAACCTCACATAGAGGGTGATTCCAAGGAGGACCCTCTCACTTTCGGTGAAAGGGTGTCAGAATTAGCTCCAACAACCTCTATTCACTCAAAGGAAGCTATTTTGTATAATGAAATACTAAGGGTAAATCAATTATTTATTTCTTCAACTGAAGACAAACCCCAACCCTTTAAATCATTTCGAATCTCTTTACCAATAGCCTCAAAATTTATGGAAGATAATGGGGTGGGAAAAAAATAAAGGACTAAAAATGGTAGAAGAACAGAAATCCAATCCTTCAATATGACCCTTTGTTTAGGGGGGACACTGCATAGAATTTTTACAAAAGGCATGGTGTGAAATGTGTGAGAAATAGTTTCACAGAAGATGATGGCAAGTTCTAAAATGTGTGTCTTCTACTTTGGTAAGTTACCTATAGTATGTTTCACCCCACGTGTTCCTCCTAAGAGGAATTTTGTTTTATAATTAATATGTGACATTTTTTTAAAATAGAGGATTTGTGGTAGGCTATCTATTTTGACTGGTTTTTAGTTATATATTGGTTTATTTCTTTTGGCAGGCTTTGTTGAGTTACTTGATAATTTTTTTATTAATCATGGGTTGCCTAGTGAGGCACCTCATTGAATATTAATTATTATATCCATTGTATTAGGTTATAGGTCCTTTTAAAATTTGTACTTCACTTTATCAAATATAAAATTAATTGAAACTAATAATAAATAATTGGACAAGCAATGAAAATAGAAATAAGATTAAAATGATGAAAGTTCAATATTGTTTCATATTTTTTGAATTGGTAGTAGGGTTTAAAATTAGTACATAAGACTTTTTATAAATCTAACTGTAAACTATTATTGGGTCATAATTAGTGGAGGGCCAATTGTGTCCTTCTATGACTAACTATATCCACACATATTTGGCAGGATTATAAACCCCTTACTAGATGTGTAGAATAATATTAAGAATATTTTTTTCTATTTTTTGCTCATAATGAACCCAAAGACTATTAAGACAAATAAAATCACCTACAGGCTAAGATCTGAAATAATAACTCAAAATTGATTTGTATTGAATGAATTGAAATAATTACAACCCCAAACCATGCTTAAATAAGCCTCAACTTGGAATCTAGACTTGACATCCAAAAATTCAAAAAATCTAAAACCTAAAAAAAAATGTTTATTTTTAGTAGCCACTATTTATAGTAAGTTTCGCATGCAAGTGTGGGTGGCACTAAATTTTTTCCAAAATAACATAAATACTAAAATTATCCTACGGGATTAAATTCAATTGAAGTTGACATCTGGGTCTAAAAATATACAATTTCTAAAAATAGAAAATTCTTAAAAAAATCATTAAACATTAATTTCAGACCCTTGGATGATCACGTTTGATGTTCGAAAAAAATCAAAATAAACTCTAAATGGATAGAGTTTCTTAGAGAAGAATTAATATTTTTGATATAGCCGTTTTGGTGTGTGAAAGAGATCAAACAGAGTTATGTGTCAAAAGTTATGGCCTCCAGAAGGTTGGCCTATTCTTTCTACATCATTCTCCTCTGATTGAAAACAACTCAACTCTTGTGAGTTGGCCTGATTATACTATTGCCATTTGTCTTTATCAATCTTCTTCATCTCCCATTCTATAATCCAAGCATTTTTCTCTTGTTGCAATCCTTCCCACTTCACCAAATACCTATTATAATTCCCTTACCTTGTGGTCATTGTTTTCATATCCAAAATTTACACTATTTTTCCCTTCTTCTTCTTTAGAACCTACCACTCCCAATTTAATTATTCATCTTCATAATCTTAAACATCTTCTCCATAGATTTAATATAAATCTTAAACATGAAATACTATAGATATATCAAAATTCTGTGGTAAACTCACCTCATATTCATTATCATTGATTTTTTTCACAATTTTGCATGGCCCAATTTTTTTGTACTTCAACTTATTGTATGTGCCTCTTAGAAATATCTCTTTCCTCAAGTAAACCATTACCAAATCTCATTCTTCAAATACCTTGGATCTTATTTTGACATCTACTACTGCTTTATATTTCTCATTACTTTCCTACAACTTTTTTCTTACTATTTGCAACTACTGCATATGCTCTACAAACAATTCTACATCAGTACTAATTCCGTATGCAATTGGCAATTGTATAGAATCTAAAATACCCATAGGATTTCTCTCATAAACAATTTGAAAAGGTGACTTTCTTGTTGATCTATTCACTTGACTATTATATCCAAACTTAGCTTGTGGTAAAGCCATGTCTTATTGCTTTGACTTTTCTCCAACTATGCATTTCAATAAAAATCACAAGGCTCCTATTCACAACTTTTGTTTGTCCATCTATTTATGGGTGATATGCACTACTAAATTGTACCTTACTACCCATCTTATTCCACAAAATCATCTAAAAATGACTTAGAAATTTTGTGTCCCAATATGAAGTAATAATTTTTAGAATACCATGCAATCTCACAATATCCATAAATAATAATTCTGCAACTCTAGTGGAATAATTGGTTTTCTTACATGTAATGAAATGAACCATTTTAAAAAATCTATTTACAATAATAAAAATTAAATAATTACCTCTCTTTATGTTTGGAAATCAAAACACAAAATCCATACTCCAATCTCTCCATGGCCCATTCGAATCAGTAATGGCATGTAAAGCCTAGTATTTTATGAATGTCCATTAGCCACCTGACATATTATGCACCTTGAAATATACCATGTCACATCTCTCTTCATCTTTGGCCAAAAATGCTTTTCCTCCACCAAAGTTTATTGTCTTTGTTTTACTAAAATCTCTAGTCAAACCACCACTATGTAATTCTCTTATTATATTGTCTCATAGAGACCCAACTATAATGCATAATCATTTCCCTTTGAAGAGATAACCTTATTACATACGATACTCATCATGAATAACATTTTCCCCACTTGTTAATGTATTCCTCCACTTCTCAACTACCTTGTTATAATATGAATCAATATCATATAATTCTTTATTAACTTCAAATCCATCTAATTCACTCAGCATGGTAATTAATAATGCTACCCTCCTGCTCAATACATTAGATACATAATTATATTTTCTTGATTTATGTTTCAACACAAAAGTATACCCCTGTAAGAAAGAAGCCTAGTTTGAATGTCTATTATTCATCTTCTTTTGTGTATTCACATACTTCAAAGCCTCATGATCTGTAAATAGTATAAACTTCTTAGGCACTAAGTAATTCCTCCAATGTCTTAATGCTTGTACAATTGCATAAATTTCAACACCATAAGTAGAATACTTTGTTCTTAACTCTTTCAATTTCTCACTAAAATATGTTCTTAGCTTGCCTTCTTGACTCATTAAAATGCTAATTCCCATAAATGAAGCATCACAATCAACCTAAAATGCTTTGTTAAAATTTGGTAATGCTAAAATTGATCTTTTTGTAGTCTTCTTCTTCAAAAATTCAAAACTTTTTGTGGTTGTTCTAGTCCATGCAAATTCCTTCCATTCCATGTAATGTGTCATTAGTGCCACAGTACTACTAATTTTTTTAATAAATTTTGTATAAAAACTTGTTAATCCATGGAAACTTCTTACCTCTATAATGCTTCCTAGAATAGGCCACTCAACAACTGCTTTTATCTTCTCTTCATCTATTTTGACACCATTTGTTGAAACTACAAATCTAAAAAATACTGAACTATTCTTCATAAACTTGAACATTTTCAAATTGCATACAACTTCTCCTTTCTTAACAAATCCATTATCATTCTCAAAAGTTTTAAGTGTTATTATTTAGTCTTACTAAATATCAAAATATCATCAAAATAAGTAACTTTAAACTTACCAATATATTCTCATAGCACTGTATTCATCACCCTCATAAATGTGCTAGTTGAATTAGATAATTTGAATGGCATCACCATCCACTCATATAAGCTATCCCCAATCTCGAATTCAGATTTCCACTCATCTCTTTCACGAATTCAAGTATGATAATAACCACTTCTTAGGTAAATCTTGGTAAATATTTTTTCTCCTACAAGCACATCCACCATATCATCTAAATGAGTTATATGAATCTTATACTTTACTGTAATTTTATTACTTACTCTACCATCCACACACATTATCCATCTTCCATCTTTCTTTAGAGTTAGCAAAGTTGGTGTTGAACAAGAAATCATACTCTCCTTTATCACCTTTATCCTTAGCAATTCAGTAACCTATTTATTTAATTTTGCATGTTCTATTAGACTCAACTTATAAGTTACTTGATTGAATATAGTTGATCTTGGAATCAAATCAATGCGATGTTATATATCTCTCTTCAGGGGTAAACCATTTGATAACTCATCATACATAACATTTGCACATTCTTTCAACACTCTTGTTACTTTTGTTGGAATTGGCACCATTTTTATTTCTTCATTTGTTGCTACTAATGCATAACAGAAACCAACTACCTTCATATCTTGGATATATTCTTTAGTAGAGAGCATGCTTTCTATTTTTTCTTCCTCTTTAAGAGGTAACAAAACTACCTTTTTACCACCTTTAAAAATAGTGTACGTGATCTTTGCTCCATCATGAATTACTTTCATGTCAAATTACCATGTTATTTAAAATAACACATCACATGCATCCATCAAAATAACATCACAACATATTTCATCATTATAACTCTTTCTTATAGAAAGCTTGATTAAACACCTTTTATCTAATGTAACTTCATTCCCTTTATTAAACTATGAATTTTTGATAAGGATTAGGATGCTTTTCATATTATAGATTTAGTTTCTCAATCATTTCTTTAGAAACCACATTTTTAAAACTACCACCATCTATAATTACTTTTCATACCTTTCCACCTGAAGTACATCTTGTTCAAAAAATATTTGATCGTTGCACCACCTTCTTTACTATACACTTGTTCCTTCTTTGAAGTGCTCAATGTTCTTCTCATCATGAGATTCTCTCCAACATAATTTGGTGAAAATTTAGTATTATGCTATTCTATCTCAACCTCAAATAGATTCACTCTTGGGTGAACTTCTTGCCTCCTTTCTTGATATTTATAGTGTGGACATTCAAATTCTTTGTGCCCTTATTCTACACATCTATAATATACATAAGATCTGTATTGATTTATAAACCATCCTTTAGGACCACCATAACCTCATCCTTTCTAAAATCTTCTTCCTTTCTATTAATATTGAAACCCTTGTCTATTGTCATCTTGCCTTTTTGCACCACATGATGATTCATATCTATTGATATTAGACCCACCTATTATGGTATTAAACCCACCTTCTCCCCTATTTAAATGGGATCCACATCTTCTTGGACTAAGAGACGTTCTTCTACTTTTTATTTTTCTTCTAACTCCAAAGCTAATTGGTAATCCTCCTCCATGTTACGTATTCTATGCATGCTTAATTCATCTTGAATAGTAAAATCAAACCATTTACATACCTTGCATCCATCTGTTCTTATATTTCTTCATGCTCCACTCATATGGAAAGCTTATAAAATCCATCTATATAATCTTGTATAGTGTGATATTTTTGCCTCAAATTTTTAAATCTTCTGTATAGGGTTTGTGAATAATCCACAAGTAGAAATATTTCCCTCACCTTCTTTTCCATTTTTCCATAAATAAATCTTTTCTTTACCTTTTCTCTATCTTTCCTTCTGCAAGTGATCCCACCAAATCATTGCATGACATTTCAATTTCGTGCATGTAAATTTTACCTTCTTGTTTTCTCTTGTAGTCTTCCACTAGAAAAAATTATCCATGTTATTCATCCAATCTATCAACTCCTTTGGTTTTAAACTACCTCCAAAATCTAGCACATCAAATTTTATTCCTTCATTTCTTCCTTCTAAAACTTGAACCATCCTCTCTTCCATAGATGGTGGTCACTCTTGTTGTTCTTCTTCTTGTCACACTTCTTCATCATGAGCTATGTCTTCCTCATAACCACCTTGTCATCTCTGCTGATTAGTGATAACCTTGGTTAAATGTTGAAATTGCCTTTATAGCTCTTGTATAGTCCAGTTCATCTTCACAATACCTCCTCATCCTCTCACCATGTCTTTCTCCTCTAAGTTTTGAACTTTCTATGACACTAGATAATGTACTTTAAAACTATCAAGATAATTAGAATTACCAATAGACTATGAATTGAAACAATAACACATAATTAATTCATATTGAATGAATTGAAATAATTACAAACCCAAACCGTGTTTAAGTAAGCCTCAACTCAGAATTTAGAGTTAACATGCAAAAATTTAAAAAGTCTAAAATCTAAAACAAAATATCTATTTTTAGCAGCCTTTATTTATAATAATTTTTGCATGCAAGTGTGCGTGGCTCTAATTTTTTTTGAAATAAGCTAAATACCAAAATTAGCCTATGGAACAAAATGCAACTGAAGTTGATGACCAGTTCTATAAATATACAATTTCTAGAAATAGAAAATTCTTAAAAAATTCATTAAATGTTAATTTTGGACCCTGAGATAATCACATTTGGCCTTCAAAAAATTTCAAAATCAACTCTAAGCAGATAGAGTTACTTAGGGCAGAATCAAACTTTTCAATATGGTATTTTTGTTGCGTGAAATAGCTCAAACAAAATTACAAGTCAAAAGTTTTGGCCTCTGAAAGGTTAGCCTATTTTTTCTACATTAGCTCACTAATAGGTCTAATTGTTTGATTATCCATCATGGCTTAATTAGACATATAAATGTGTAAGTTGGGTTGATCAACCAATTAAGGATTTGCAACTACATATCACACATGGATGGAATTGAAACCAATGTCACTCAAATGATTAATGAGTGAATCCCAAATAAAGTGAAATATATGGATTCACCTTCACTCACTAGATAATGAAATTGAACACTAACATTCATTTACGTTTTCTTTTTTCACAAATAAACAAAAACATAAATCCCTTTTAAAATAATGAACATTGGAAGAGACAATTTTAAATATTGATAGTGAATGTAGTTGTTATGGAATACCTTACACTTTTTCTTGTCTCTGATTGAAATATTTTAACTGACATTGTGTATATAGAATTGACCAAAATTTGGATCCTAATGTACTAGCTATATTTGCATGATGTTTTCACTATTCCCAATTTATGTCATTCATACTTGCGAGATAGTATTGTATGATAATTAATTTTTTATATATTTTTGTTTTCGAGATATTTAGCATCAAGGATTTGGATTTTTAGTTTTTTAATTTTATAAGATCCCAGATTTTGGTCATAGGATTTTCATGTTCAAAATTTTATATGTCCAAATTTAAGGGTTAAAAGTTTTTGTTGTAGGCTTTGAATTTAATTTTGGGGATTTTAAGGATTTTAATGCCATGTTTTGATGTTTTATGTTTCAAAAATTTTCAATTTTAAAATTATAATTTCCATTTTTTTCAAAATGTTTCTTGATTTTCAATTATTTATATTTTAAATATTTTTATATTTATATATTTTAGGTTTCATGTTTATTAATTTTAAAATATCAAATTTTGTGGCCTCCTTGGTACTTAAAGTAAATATTTATTTCTTGGTTCATGATATTTCAAATTAGTATTTTTGAAATCCTAGCTTTGAAGGTTCTTAAAAAAAATCTATGGGTTCCAAGTTTTGGGTTTCCATGGTTTGAAAATTCTAAAAATTTTGATCTTTTTAATATTTTTGATATTTTCAAGGATTTAGGGTTTTATGTTTTTTAAATTTTAGACATTAATTTATTTTATTTTAAATGCTAATTTTTTATTTTGTAAGAAATTTTAAATATTATACTACTTTTCATTTTTTTATGATTTTTATTTTGATATTTCTATGTTTAAATTATGGAGATTTTAATATTTAAATTTTCCAATCTTCAAATTTTAAGCTTTAATCTCTTCTACATATACAATATGTGAATAAATATTAATATTTTATAATATAATTAAAAATATTTTTGACACTAAACATAATTTAAATTAAATTAACTTTATACATATTTATGTATAAGAATATTTTTTGGTTGATTTTTCACACATGATAAAAATACATTGTTATTTAATAAATTATTATTATTTTAATTTATTATATACATGTATAAGAATACTTATTGGTTGATTTTTCGCACATGATAAATATACATTGTTGTTTAATAAATTATTATTTTAATTTTTTATATAAAATAATGTGTATGTTAAAATACCTTTCTTAGAATTAATTAATATTTAAAGATGTTTTTATGTCAAATTTTATGAGTGAAGAAATATATCATTTCAGTGTAAAAAGAAATTATTTTTATACTTATTAAATATTAAAAATTTGTCAATTCTATCACTTCCTTATTTTAATTTGTATTTTAATTTTTTTATTAAAGGTAAAGTGTTTTTATAATTATTAGGGACCCCTGACCCTAGAAGACAAACAATTAGACAGGGCCTAGAAAGCCCAAATATGACCTTAAGTCTAACACAAACAACAATTCATATTAAAGGACTACAACGAACCCAAAAACAACTAAAATACATCTAATTAAGGAGTTTTAAGGCCCAAACCATGAAATTTGAAAATGAAATCGACTCTTTAGTATAAAAACATAATGTCTAAGAGATTTAACAAATAAGTTCAAACTTTTTAAGTCATGCCACAATGTTCCTAATGTAGAAAAAATAGACCAACCTTCTAGAGGTCATAAGTTTTAACCCGTAACTCCGTTTGAGCTCTTCCACATGTCACAATGACTATATCAAAAATTTTGTTGCTATCCCTAGGTAGTTCTACTTGCCTAAGAATGTTTTTGATATTTTTTTGAGGGCATACATAATCATATAAGGGTCTGAAATTGTGATTTAAGTATAATTTTGGGTTTTTTCTATTTTTAGAAATTGTATATTTTTATAACCAGACATTAACTTCAGTTAAATTTCATCACATAGTATAATTATAGTGTTTATAATATTTTAGAAGATTTTTAGAGTTGTGTGTGCTTACATGCAAATCTACTATAAATAGTAGCTCCTAAAAATAAATTATTTTTGGGGTTTTATTTTTTTCAAATTTTACATGTACACCTTAATTTTGAGTTTAGGATTATTTAATTATGATTTGGTTTTGTAATTATTTCAAGTTGTTTAATATGAATTAATTCTAAGTTATTGATTCAGATATTGGCTTATTGATAACTTTATTGTCTTGATAGTTTTTTAGTTTATTATTTGGTATCAAAGCTAGGTTCAAATCTTGGAGGAGAAAAACATGGAAAGAGGATGAGGAGGTATTGTGCAGATAAACAAGTCTATACAAGAGTTGTAGAGACAAGTTCAAAAATTAATTGAGGTCATCACTAATCAATAGAGAAGACAAGGTGGTGATGAGGAAGACATAAATTGTGATGAAAAAGTTCGTCAAGAACAACAACAACAAGAGTAACCACCATAAATGGAAGAGAGGATGGTTCGGGATTTATAAGGAAGGAAATAAGTAATCAAGATTGATGTTCTAGATTATGGAGGTAGTTTAAAACTAGAAGAGTTGATAGATTGGATGAATAGCATGGAGAATTTCTTCAAGTGGAAGACTATGAGAGAAGACAAGAAGGTAAAATTTTCATGCATGAAATTGAAAGGTCATGCAATGATTTGATGGGATCACCTATAGAAAGAGAGATAGGGGAAAGGTAAAGAAAAGATTAATACATGTAAAAATATGGAGAAGAAGTTGAGGGAGAATTTTTTTTCCTGTGGATTATGTATAAACCCTATACAAAAAAATTCAGAATTTGAGGCAAAAAGATCACAGTATAGAAGAATATATAGATGAATTTTATATGATTTGTATACGAGTAGAGCATGATAAAATATAATAACAAATGGCTGAAAGGTTTGTAAATGGTTTTAAAAAAATTATTTAAGATGAATTAACCATCCATAGAATACTTTGCATGGAGGAGGATTATCAATTAGCTTTGAAGGCAAAAGAAAAATAAAATAGATAAAATTTGAATAGAACATCTCTTGGTCCAATACGAGGTAGATACCCTTAAAATAGGGGATGATGTGGGTTTAATAACACTAGAGGTGGGTCTAATACCAATAGAGGTGAATCATCATGTGGTGTAGAAAGGCAAGAAGATAATAGGCAAGGGTTTGAATACCAACAAAGAGGATGAGGATTTCAAAGAGGACAAGGTTATGATGGTGCTAGAGGATTATTTTTAAATAAATGTCAATATTATGTCTATTATATATGTGGAGAAGAAGGGCACAAATAATTTTAGTGTCTAAACTATTAAGATCAAGAAAAGAGGCAAGAAGATCACCCAAGAGTAAATCTAGTTGAGGATGAAATAGAAGAACAAAATAATGAAGTTGCACCAATAGATGTTTAAGAGAATCTCATGATGAGAAGAATAATGATCACTCTAATGAAGGAAAATGTTCAGAATAAAGGTGGTGATGCATGGTTTTGATCTAATATTTTTTAAACAAAATGTACTTTAGGTGGAAAGGTATGCAAGGTAATTATAGATGGTGGTAGTTTTAAAAATATGGTTTCTAAATAAATGATAGAGTAACTAAATTTACAATGTGAAAACCATCCTAATCCTTATCTAATTTCATGGTTTAAGAAAGGGAACGAATTTATAGTAGATAAAAGATACTTAATCAAGTTTTGTATAGGAAAAAGTTGTAATGATGAAATATGGTGTGATGTTATTCTGATGGATGCATGCCATGTGTTATTGGGGAGACTATAGTAATTTGACAGGTAAGTATTTCATGATGGAGCAAATAACAAAAGAATGCTCTCTACTAAAGAATTTATCCAAGATATGAAAGGTGGTAGGGTGTTATTGTGTATTAGTAGTAAAGAATGAAGACACAAAAATGGTGCCAATACCAAAAAAAGAAACGAGTGTGTTAAAAGAATATGTAGATGTTATGCTTGATGAGTTACCAGATGGTTTACCACTGAAGAGAGATATTAAACATCACATTTATTTGATTCTAGGATTACCTCTACCAAATCAAGTAGTTTATAGGATGAGTCCAACACAACATGCATAATTAAATAAATAAGTTACTGAATTGCTAAGAAAGAAGGTGATAAGAGAGAGTATGAGTCCATGTAAAAAACCAATGTTGCTAACTCCAAAGAAAGATGGAGGATGGATAATGTGTGTAGATAATAGAGAAATTAACAAAATTACAATAAAGTATAGGTTTCCTATACCTCATTTAGATGATATGATGGATGTGCTTGTAGGAAAAAAATATTTTACAAAGATTAATCTAAAGAGTAGTTATTATCATATTTCAATTCAAGAAGGAAATGAGTGGGAAACTACATTCAAGACTAGGGATGGCGTATATGAGTGGATGGTGATTCCATTCTGATTATCTAATACACCTAGCACATTTATGAAGGTGATGAATACAGTGCTATGAGAATATATTGGTAAGTTTGTGGTTGTTTATTTTGATGGTATTTTGATATTCAGCAAGACTAAATAATAACACTTACAATATTTGAGAATGGTAATGGATTTGTTAAAAAAGGAGAAGTTGTATGTAAATTTGAAAAAGTGCATGTTTATGCAGAATAGTTTGGTATTTTTGGGATTTATAGTTTCAAAAGATGGTGTGAAAATGGATGAAGAAAAGATAAAGGCAATTGTTGAGTGGCATATTTCAAAAATCATTACAGAGGTAAGAATTTTCCATGGTTTAACAACTTTTTATAGAAAATTTATTAAAAAAAATAGTAGTATTGTGGCATTAATAACATATTACATAAGAGGGAAAGAATTTGCATGGACTAGAGTAGCCACAGAAAGTTTTGAATTTTGAAATAAGAAGATTACAAAAAGACCAATTTTATCATTACCATATTTAAGCAAAGTGCATGAGGTTGATTTTGATTCTTCATTTATGGGAATTGGTGTTGTGTTGAGTCATGAAAAAAAGCTAATAGAATATTTCAATGAGAAATTGAATGAGGTAAGAACAAAGTATTCTACTTATGATATTGAACTTTATGTACTTGTACAGGAACTAAGACATTAGAGACATTATCTAGTGCCTAACGAGATTATACTATTTACAAATCATAAGGATTTGAAGTACGTGAATACACAGAAGATGTTGAATATTAGGTACGCAAAGTGGGTTTGTTTCTCGTAGGGGTATACTTTTATGCTAAAGCATATATTAGGAAAGTAGAATCAGGTAACTAATGCATTGAGAAAGAGGGTAGCGTTATTAACTACTATGGTGAGTGATGTAGTTGGATTTGAAGCTATCAAATAATTATATAATACTAATCCATATTTTGACAAGATAGTTGAATAGTGTAGGAATTTATTAATAGGTGGGAAAAATATTATTCATGATGATTATATTATAGAGGAAGGTTATCTCTTAAAAGGGAAATGATTATGCATTTCATTTGGGTCTATATGAAACAATATAATAATAAAAATACATAGTGATTGTTTGGTTGGACATTTTGGTAAGACAAAGACAATAATTTTAGTGGAGGAAAAGTATTTTTGATCAAAGATGAAGAGTGATGTGACAAGATATGTTTCAAGTTATAGAATTTTTTAGGTGTCTAATGGACACACACAAAATACTACACTATACATGCCATTACTAGTTGCAAGAGGACCATTAATAGATTTGAGAATAGACTTTTTGTTGGGATTGCCAAACATGCATAGAGGTAATGATTCAATTATTGTTATTGTAGATATATTTTCAAAAATGGTTCATTTAATTACATGTAAGAGAACTAGTGATGCTACTAAAGTTGTAGATTTATTTTTTATGGATATTATGAGATTGCATGTTGTTCCAAGAACTTTTACTTCAAATAGGTAGAAAAAATTTCTATGTCATTTTAAGAGGAATTTGAAGAAGAATATGGGTACTAAGTTACAATTTAGTAGTGCATATCACCCAAAAAATATAAATTGAAAAAATTTGTATATAGGAGCTTCGATAATGTATTGAGATGCATAGTGGGAGAGAATCCCAAATAATGGGACTTAGCTTTACCACAAGCTAAGTTTGTATATAATAGCTAACTGAATAGATCAATAGGGAAGTCATGTTTTCAAAAAATATGGGAGAAATCCTATGAGTATTTTAGATTTGGTATAATTACTAATTATAGATAGAATTAGTGATGATAAAAAATTGTTTGTAGAGCATATGTAGCAGCTGAAAGAATGAGTAAAATGAAAATTATAGGAAAGTAATGAGAAATATAAAGCAACAATAGATGTCAAAAGAATATCCAAGGTATTTGAAGAAGGATATTTGGTAATGGTTTACTTGAAGAAATAATGATTTGTGAAAGGCACATAAAACAAGTTGATGTATAAGAAAATTGGACCATGCAAAATTGTGAAGAAAATCAATGACATTGTTTATGAAGTGAGTTTCCCATAGAAATTTGATATATTTAAAATATTTAAAGTTTCATATTTATATGAATTCCATGTGTAAGATAGTGAAGATGATGAAGATGAAGAAGTAAATGGAGATTAGTAGGTTCCAAAGGAGGAGCAAAAATTACATGTTTTGGATATGAAGACAGTAAGCATAAGGCAAGGGAATTATAACATGTATTTATTGCAATGGGAAGGATTGTAGCAAGAAGACAACACTTGGATTACAGAATGGGAGCTTAAGAGAATTGACAATATAAGGGCACACACATTTACTATAAAGATCTTTAAGTTTTGGAAATGTCAAGGTCCCCTATTGTGTGTGTGTGTGTGTGTGTGTGTGTGTGTGTGTAGACACACACACACACACACACACACACACACACACACACACACACACACACACACACACACACACACACACACACACACACACACACACACACACACACACACACACACACACACACATGTATGTATGTATGTTGGAAAAATTAGGTGGTGTGAATATTGTATGAAATATTTATTTTTTATAATATTTTAAATTAATACTTTTATACAACTAAAATAATGTAATATTAGTATAGATATTATTTCCTGATTCCTAAGAGTAGTTGCATAGTTATATTGTCTTCTTGTGTGTAGCTCAAAAGTCTCTTAGGTAAATGAATCGACTTCTTGGTAGGTGAAGTGAATAATCAAATTTTTGTTTTAAATTGTTTTTTTCTTCCTTTCAACTTGAATCATGAAGTAGAATTTCATTGCCATTCCATATAATATTATTTGGCCTATCATTGGTATCAGAGCTTGGATAAAAATATTGGTTTTCTTTCTCCTTCAATATGTACAGTCTACATATTATTTTCAAATTTACTACTTTGATATGCCTCCATAGTTTGTCATTTGTCTGCAGGGTTATCACAAGCTTGGATGAAATTTTATCTCTCCTGTATTAAATTTTTTATCTCTCTGGTATTGCTTGGTGGTATTAATTATGATATTCTACAATTTAAGGACTTGCATGGAAAATATTGGTGTGTCATTTTGGCGATTTTTAAGGTGTTTTGGTTGTGTGGAATTTTGACTACCTTTATGAGATTAGCATAAAAAACAAGATTTTAGACTTGAGGCATTGGTTTCAATGATGAGTATCTATTATAGCCACCTCCTAAGACATGTATACCACATCCATGACCTACTAATTTCTACCTTATGACATTAGTCCATTGTTGAAGTAATTTCCAAAGAACTCTATTTGGTGTTACATCTTTGATAACGCATTTGGCATGGACAAAAAATAATAAATGCATAGCATTTGGGGCTACTAATTTTTTCACATAAAGCTAATTATTATATCTTGAAGATAGTTGTACATTTATTTTCATATATATTCCAATATTGGAATCTTTTCCAAATAAAACAAAAGGAGAAGGTATATACTTTTGTCCATTAAGAAGAAAAATGTCATTCTTTTTTTAATGTTTCTTTCAAATTTAAAAAAAAATAAATTTGAAAGTTTTTAAATTTGTGCATTTTTTAAATTAATTTGAAGCATGCTACTCTAAGAATATTTAGACAAAAATAAACAAATCATTCAATTCAAGGAGAAATAAGGGATCTACTTTTTTTACCCATTCATGTATGTTAGAAAACGTAAATCCAAAAATCAAGAAAAACCAAGTATATTGATGTATGAGGTTTTATTTTTAAGCTGTTGTGAATGAAATAGTGAATCATTTTTAGTACATTTGTGTATATATAAAATAAGACCATTTTAGAGTGATAATGAACCAATTGGGGTTAGAAAAAAACTCAAAACCTCAAAAAAAACTCAAACAAAAACTCAAAACTATGCATTTCATCAAATCCATTGTTGGCACTACCTTGAATAGCAAAGATAGTTGGCTAGAATGGTCTCGATAAGTGGAGAACACACTCATATTTAATGATTTATTGTTTGATATTTGTGATGGGATAACACAACTAGTTGAACTAACATGGAATGCAAAGGGCATACATGGATGGAAGCAAAAAAACTAAAAGGCTTTGGCATTGATGAGGGCATTAGTGGATGGATATGTGTTTTATCATAGACAAGGGTGAAATACACCATGGGAAGCATATAAAAAACTGCAGGACCTATATGACTCCCATTCAGATTTTGAATTCATTTAGATGCATTTGAAATTGTTCACCCTAGAATTGAAAGATGGTGATATGGTGAGATTGGATTCTGAGACACATGTTATCAAACATGATTTTGAAGTAACATGTATCAAAATTGACATATACATGACTTCATTCATAAAATACTTTCTTCCTAACTATTGAACCTATTTAGAGTCTCTAAAAGCAACCAATCCATTGAAGATTTTCACATTTGACTTGTTGGTTAAAAAGATGGCATAAAGAGAAAAGGCATTTGGAAGGAAAATAGAAACCAAAAAAGGTGAAAGTGTGTGCTATGTCAAAACAAATTCTTCCAAAACATCAAATAAGGCCTTGTCTTCCAAAAATGTAAGCAATAAAAAGTACAAGGGAAAAGGTGAAAAAAATAAAAATCATGGTGCTAAAAAAAATTAGAATGATAAACAGAAAATATATTGTGAATGATGTGATAGAAAAGGTAGCCATGAGACTCATGAATGCAGGAATCCATGGATAAAATTGAATTATACCATAAAAATAAAGAGGCAAATTCAAAGAAATAGTCAAAAGAGTCAAACTCAACCTAATTCACCAATGAATGTGTGTTTTCTAGTACAAATGATGGAGAAAACAATGCCTCAATCAGTTCCTCATGGTATGATTCTTGGGATCTTGATACTGGCACCACTCAACATATTACTTTTTGAAAATACTTCTTTGAGGAATACATTGAATAAAGTTGTGGTTTAGTATACCTCATAGATAGATCAAGTTTGCAAACATAGGGAAGAGGTACAATTTGACTCAAGTGCCTAAGGCTTTCAGACTAAAAACTTGAGAATGCTTTCTACCTTTGTCAACTAAAACAAAACTTATTGTCCTTAGTGCTCATAAGGAAACAAGGCCATTCGATTCTATTAGATAATGGTGATGTCATAATAAGGGGAAAAGTGACAATGCAGTCATCTTGATTGGATATGGGGAAGGGAAACTACTCAAATATAAGAGTAAGCCATCAAATTCAAGGAATTATGCTCATTTTGTGAATGATGGAATGTCTGCAAACATGTTGTGGCATGCTCAATTTGGGCCCACTCACTATAATAAAATTAATGTATAACAAAGGAATTTTGTTGTTGACATGCCAACATTAGAGACAAAATTAGATGAAAAGTGTGAATCCTGCATCTTGGCTAAACATGCAAAGGAATCATTTTTGAAGTCACAGTGGAAAGCAGACAACAAATTACAGCTTGTTCATTCACGCTTGTGTTCTCTTCCTATCCTCTTTGTTGGTGGTCATAAGTACTTAATGTTATTCATTGATCAATACAACAGGATGACATGGATATACTTTATAAAAATGAAATTAGAGGCCTTTGATACTATCAAAGGGTTTTCAACAATCATTGGAAATGAAACATAAACCCACATCGAGACACTCAGGATAGATAATGGTGGTGAATTCACATCAAATAAGTTTGAATCTTATCTTGAGAAAAATGGGATCAAACACCATTTCATAATTCCTCACACTCCACAACAAAATGGAATATCTGAAATAATGAATAGAAGTGTGATGAATATGGTTCATGTAAAGTCCTATTTCAAAGGGGTAAATTTGCACTTTTGGGCTGAAGTAGCTAAAATAATAGTATACCTTCATAAAAAATCACCATCAATAACTCTTGAATCAAAGATTCTATATGAGATGTAGTGTGGTCACCTCCCTTCAGTGTGATATATTTAGATTTTTGGATGCACTCGTTATTCATTAATTCTAAAGGATAAGAGAAATAAATTGGAACACAGGAGTAAAAAATGCATCCATTTGGGATATTCAGATTCATCCAAGGCATTAAATCCATATGATGATAAAGAAAAGAAGTTTCTTTTCATAAGAGAATTTGTCTTTTGTGAAACTATAAAGGACAAAGAGCCTATTGATCGATAGTTGAGTTGACTAGACACATATGCCAAGTTTGATGTCTACAAAGAGAGTGATTTGAATGTTCCATATATTGAGTGAGGGACACAAAGTAGGTAATCCATTGATTTTATATTATCTCTCATACATGAGTTTGAAATTTGTCCTGAATAAGAGAGTGAAACTTCATCAGATATTGAACAGGGGCTAGCAAAATAAAGGTTAGATAGTGAAGGAACTTCAGAGAATGAACTTGAAGCACCTAAAACATAGAAAAAATGCCTAATTTGGCCACTCAAACACTAAGAGATGTGAGGCTTGATGAAGTTGGGAAAACATACACTCAATGTGCACATGCAACCTCATCTCAACTAGATAATTCTATTGAGGAAATTCAGGACATGATTAGAAAAGTCACATTTGATCATTCTCAAGAGGAAATCAAGTTGTATTTGATTCAGAACCAACAACTTTAAAAAAATATTAAAATATTGACTCTTGAAGAAAATTAATGAAAGATGAGTATAATTTACTAGTGAAAATGGGACTTGGAATCTAGTTGATCCAACATATGGTTGTAAATCGATTGGCTACAAGTGGGTCTATTATAAAAAATACAAGTTTGGTGGCTCACTTGAGATTCATAATGCAATGATTGTCATAAAGGGGTATGCTCAAAAGGAAGGAATTAACTATAATGAAACCTTTGCACCTACAACAAAATGGACTACCATTCAGACCATGTTGGCTCTAATAGCTCACGATGGATGGAAAGTTCACCAAATTGATGTCAAAACTACATTTCTTAATGGATACCTCAAGGAAAATATGTACATGACATAGCTTGATGGGTTTGTAGTAAAGTGATAAGATCACAAGATGTGCAAAATGATAAAAAATGTTTTATGGTTAGAAATAAGCCCCTTGAGCATGGTAAAAAAAACTGGCTGAGCACCTCATGAACATAAATTCAAATTTTTTAAATTTTAAGATGCAACTCTTTTCATCAAAATAATTAACAAAAAAATTGTATTTTTGGTTGTGTATATTGATGATTTTCTCATCACAGGGAATAATGAATGGTACACTGTAAAATTCAAATCAGAGTTGATGAAACGATTTGAAATGATAAATTTGGGTTATCTTCATTACAATTTGGGTATTGAAATAATATAAAAACCAAGGTATTTTTTAATCACTCAGTAGAAGTACATTGGTAACATTATAAGCAAGTTTAGAATGGAAGATTGTAAGCCTCTTAGAATGCCCATGGAATAGAATCTCAAATTGACATCTAAAGATTCAATAGATTTGGCTAATGCCACTAATTATAAATAGCTCATTACAAGTTTGATTTATGAGACTACCACTCAACTAAATATATCATATGTAGTTAGTTTTTTTCTCAAGATTCATACAACAACCTAGGGAGAGTCATTGGGTAGCAACGAAAAGGGCCCTCAGATATCTCAAAGGCACACAACATTTTGGCCTCAATTACTTAATGGTAGGAAACTTTAAACTAGTTGGGTATTTAAATTTTGACTATACTAGTGATCATGAAAATGCAAATTCCACCTTGGGTTTTCTAATGAATTTGGAAATAACACCTATCAGTTATAAATCCAAGAAGCAATCAGTGATGGTAATTTATTCAACAAAGGTAGAATATATGGCCACTTTAAAGGCAACTAGAGATATCTTGTGGCTCAAAAGGGTTTTTTAAAATTATAGGATCAATAAGCTTAGTCACACACCTCTCATGGTTGATAACACTTTGGTAATATAGATGGAAAAGAATCCAGCCTTTCATGACCAAACCAAGCACATCAATACAAAATTTCATTTGATTCACGACTATGTGAAAGATGGTAGTGTCAATTTTTAACATTTCCTAACAACAAAACAACCAATAAACATCTTGATAAAAGTGTTTGGATGAGAAAAATTTAAAAATTTTAGAGGAATGCTTGGTTTGGTAAAAACCCCTACAGATTAAAGGGGGATGTAATATTAGTATAGATAATATTTCCTAATTCCTAGGAGTAATCACAAATTTATATTATCTTCGTGTGTGTAGATCAAGAGTCCCATAGGTATATGAATGAACTTATTATTAGGTGATGTGAACAGTCAAATTTTAGATTTAAATTAGTTTGTTTTGCTTCTTTTCAACTTGAATTGTGAAATAGAATTTCATTACCATTCCATATAATGTAATATGGCATGTTAAACAATTAATATGTGATGAAATAATTATTAAAATTTATAAATATTTTATTATAAAAAAATTAATATGTAATAATAATTAAACAGTTTAATTAGTAACATAAAATTATATATTTTAAAAATATAATAGAATTAAAACACTTTTATGATTTTTAAAATAATATCTAATTATTTTTTATATTAATTAAATTGATATTTAAAATTTATCAATATATTTATGTTATCTTAATTATTTTATAATAGATTATTTATGTTGTATAACCAAAAACCAAATGTAACTCATCAGTTATGGCTCACGGTGCTCGAACTCATCTCTTGCCCAGTGCCATTTCAAATAGTGCATCTAAGTCTCAGTCTATTGTTCGATCAAATTTTCTTGGAGGCATTGATTAGCCAGTCGTGCTTTAGTCACCATTACTATCGACTACCAGCAATCATCACTAGTAACCTGGATTTGTATTGAATGTTAGGAAGAAGATTTAAATAGGTCATGCAGATTGATCAAACCCCTTTAGCTACATTTAGCTCAACTGGGATGTCATGTAAATAGAGGTAGGGGTTAGGTTAGTTACTAGATTCAAACCCACCTCTTTCATTGATGTTGTCTCCCATAGGCTAACTCTTAGAGTGGATCCTAGACCTCTCACCCCTGCTTCTCTTGATCGAGTTATGATTTTTGAGGAGGAGGAATCTAGGCTAGTTTTTAAAATAGAGGAATATTTTTCTACAAGGGGTATCATCTATAGAATTGTGGTTTGTTGGATAAAACTTCAAGATCTTAACAGTTAGTTATCAAAGCATTGGAAACCCCTCCTCTATGGTATTCTTGATATTTACCCTATGCTAAAATCTTCTTTATTATTATTTTTCACAATATCGAGGATAAAAAAAATTCAAAACCAATCTTGGATCTTGAATCACAACCCATTGGTCTTGAAATAATGGTCCCCTACCTTTGATCCCCTAATTGATCCTTTGCATGTAAAACCCATTTGGGTTCCCCTGCCTAACCTTCCACTACAGTTTTGGACTAACTCTAGTATGAAGATGATTGGTAGATCTCTAGGTGAGTTTCAGTAACTACATAAAAATATCGATAGCTTCTCTCTCACTACATTTACTAGGATCTTGGTGAGTATTGATACCTCTAAGAATCTTCCTAAAAAAATCACCCTACAAGTTGGACATCACACCTAGTATCAAGCTATTGACCGTGAAGGATTATTGTTTCACTACCATAGTTATTTTAGCACTAGGCATTTGACAACAAATAATAGTGTCCTAAAAAAAAGAAATATTTATCCTGGTGGAAATATTTCATTCCTAAAAACCTTATGGTGCTGGGTGCAGATGAAGAGTGGGTTACTGACAACAAGGATTCTACCTCTTATTCTAAATTCCCTACTTCCCTTACTTCAAATAAGGATCCTAAAATCTCTTCTCACTTTGAAGAATAATTGTTGGTTGATTTAATCTCTCTAAGGAAGGTTGTGTTAATTCCAGCCTCCTCCTCAAAGGAGATTCTAAATTTAGAATTTTCTATGATAGAAACTAATTTTAGGTCAACAACAAAAGAGAAATGCTATCCTTGTATCCCATTCATGGAAGCCTCACTAGCCCATTAGGCTGAAAACAAGGAAGGATGGTCTTTGGTTGAAAAAAGAAAAAAAAAGGAAAAAAAGTAATGATTTAGCATTCCTATACGTCTCTCCATTTGGGGGGACCTCATGATAATATCCTAAAAATAAGTCAAGAAGGAGTCAATTCTCCAAGATAAGTTTGATGAAAACTTCATGGAAGTTTCCTGGGTAAGTTTCTTGCCACCTATTTTGTTGCCACTGATAGAAGCATCGCATTTGAGTGTTAATGTTTTATTTCTATTTGTATGCATTGTATAAGTCTCTAAGACCTTTCCAAACCCAATTTTAATCTATCTAATAAAAAAGGTTGAATAATAAAATAATTAAAAATAATTAAATTATATATACAATATTTTTGTGTGCAACATCAATTTAAATTTTTTAAAAACATTTATTTTATTGTTATTATTTGTAAAAATTAATTAATCTTACATGATAAATTGACAACTTAAAAAGTAATTATTAATTTAATTGATAAAAAATATTATTAACTTTTTTTACCATTTAATTTATATTTTTATTAAATAAAAATTTACATAAATTTTAAGTATTTATAATTATATTTTTTGATTTCATTAATTTATCCACTTCATTATTATCATATATTAACATATAAAATATTTTAAACATTTAACCATTTAATTATCATATATATATAACGTGAGAACTATTTAATACTTATGTACAATCTTAAAATCAAATTGATTTTAAATAAGACGCATTAATGATAATAAATCATGAATGCCATGGTTTGAAAATGTTTGTAAAAAAAATATGTAAAATATATACTATATGGTTAATATGTTTTGTTGTTAATATATATAATACTGTTAATATGTATTATTGAATAATTTTTTTTTATGTTTGAAATTGTTATTAGTCTTGATATTTGTCAAGGTAGGATTATAGGATTCATTTTTTGATTAATTAGCTTTTGTGTAGTGAATAAAACCAAAGGTTGTATAGGTATTAGTCTTTCTGCTTATAGTTTATTTTATTTATGAATTTATAATATAAGTTTTTTTAAAATGTGAATCTTATGTAAATAGTAATTAAAAAAAAAATAAAAACAAGTAAATAATGATAATAAATTTTTTTAAAGGTTTATGGTCAAGTATAAAGTAGTTAATGGTTTCATTTTAACAAAAATAGTATATTTTTCGATTAGAGAAAGTGTTTAATATCCTTAATCACTCACTAATTAAAATATAGACAATGATTTGAATTCACACTTAATATTTTAAATCATTCATTAGTTGAAATATGGTTGATCTTTATATTTTATTTCTATATTGAAAATTGTTTGTGTTTGATTTTTAATATAAATTTATAATTTGAATTTTATTAGCAACAATATTTTATCTTTATATTGAGAATTATTTGTGTTTAATTTTGTATATAAATTTGTAATTTGATTTTCATTAGTAATAGTTTATTTTACAGAATAATATATAGTTAAACTAAAATTAAAACATAAATTATATTTTTTGACAAACATTTTTGAATTAGATAATTAATTTCATTTAAATGAATTATATATCATTATCAATTAAATGTCTATTTATATTTTTTAAAAATTTGAAAAAAAAATTGAGCTTGTGAATATATTAGCCACTTTTTTATTTGTATAGAAATCCCAAATCAACAATATTATTAAAATTTATAATGAAAATTGAAAAAATAAAAAATTAATTAATAAAAAAGTGAAAATATAATACTTTTTAATTAATAAAAATGATAAAAATGAAAATGAACTAATTTTTAACAAATGAAAAAAAGGTGTAACAAAAACATAGATATTACTGAAAATGATAAAAAAAAATATGTAAAAAAAAACGGATATTACTGAAAATGATGAAAAGAATGAGAATAATCATAAAATTTAATACAAGTAAAACAAAAACCAAGATATAGTTTTCGTGGCTTATAACATTTTCCGGAAACTCCCTAACACTGATCAACTAATACATTTTGTGCGTTTATATTTTACAGTCATAGCATTCCTTATAGCCATTTCTCATTGAAGCATTATAACGAATAGTTCATGTGGTTTTAAAGATTATCATATTGTATATAATCGTATAAGGGACTTGTATTACCTCTTAAACCAAAATTGCTTTCAATTATTTGATGGATGGTCATATGCGCATCTGACACTTCATTGTTGCATTTGGTAAAACATTGTGTTTATACCCATGAGGATATCATGGAAGCCTGCGTATCTATTTGAGCTTTTCATAGATATAAAATTGGAAGTTGTTATAGTTAAAGCACCATGATAGTGTAATAGGTAGCAGGGGTATGTTAATGTCATGCTCTTTCCGCGCTTATTACGATTCGGCTAGTTCTTGTTCAGAGTCCTCTTCCATGTTGAACGCTTGCTGAATAGCCATCACCGGCACAATAAATTTATCTGGTGCCCGATACTATCTCCAGAACCATAGCCAAATAAATTTACACCAACAAATATCAATGTTGCACTAAAAGAGGTTATGAAATACTTGTGGAGAAGCTTCAACCATCAACCAATAATTGGTAGATTGAGAAATCACAGTAACACCCATGCTGAAAGATCCAAAAACTAACATTTCCAACTCCAATTGTCGCTTAGAGTCTTCTTCCCGACCCAACTTTGGATTCTGCAAAACCATTTACATCAAATGTGAATACAATTACACACAAATTTAAGTATTTATTCGCAGGAAATATTTCTAAAATTTGTAAATAGTTGACAGTGAGTGGGCTAATAATTTACATGGAGAATGATATGCATGACTTCGTCTCCCAATTCATTGAGTTTAAACTGTATAGTGTTCAAGTTACAATATTTATCCCAGTGACTTTGATCGATCGCTCAACAGTGATGAATTCAGCAGCTCATTGTTTTTACACTCTTATATTTCATTTAAAAACTAATCTCTGTTGAACTTTGTGTTGCAGACGGTGAGCTGATAAACTATATTGCTGGGGTTCCAGCTTTGAAGTTAACGGACCATCTGTTGTTTCTCCAAGAATCTGACCTATCACACTTCGATCACAAAATTATAGTCCACTCTTTTCAGTCAGTCTATACTGCAAATTGCATTGTTTCCAACACAGTTGATGAACCTGAGAGCCGAATAATCGAAGAGTTTCAAGCACAATCAGGAGTAGCATTTTTATCTGTGGGTCCTTTGCTTCCTTCATCTTTGTTTGGAGATGCGAGCATTGAGGACAGGGTAGACATCAGCCAGTAGATCCACTCATATTCTTGCTCTTCAAGTATGGTTACATGCATCGTAATTAGCATTAAAATAGTTAAACTGTTCCACGCTACAATCAACCCCCACTGATATTATGGTGAGATTTTTGTGTGGAATGCCAAGTGGCATAATTTTTAATGCCTATGCTTTACTGCCACTTTCTTGCATACTCTGCACAAATTTAGGATATTCTCTTTGTTGAAAATGGTTGTCCGAGAATTATTGCACGCTCGAAAAATTCAGGAGAAATTCGTGAGCCATAATGCAATTGTAAAAATTCCCTTCCAGTTCACAGGGAAGAATTATTGTTTTGCCTATAAACATGCAATAATATTTAATTACAGTTCCAAATCCATGACTAAAGATACGAGTTTATATATTCAAAGTTATTTTTAATTATAAAATTGATATTAATGAAATATTTTATGAAAATATATAATAAAATATTCTTTTTATATTTGATGTCTAATTTTTAAATATAAATAATATTTATTATTTCAAAACTTTTTATTGATCATAATAAAAATATTATTAATTTTATATATAATTTAACATAAATATAATGAAATATAAATCAAATATCATTTAGATATATTACTTCCACTTCAATACAATTTAAATCAATAATAACATCTATCCCTTGGAATTTAAAATATAAGAAAAATAACTTTTTATAAATTTTATGTTTCGAATTATTCGTTTGCATTCAATACTTTTATAAATATCTTTCATTTAATTGTTATAAGCTATTTATCCCTCCGTTGATTAAGCCAAAAATAAAGTACGGGTACTAAATGTTATGCCACTTGTTATTACTTACAACGCCAATGAAAATTGACAGTTGTTTGAAAGTGACACGTGACCTTTTTTAAATTATATTCTTTTACTGGATTCTTAAACAGATATTACCAGACAATATATACCACATGTTTTTAATCTATTAAATTTTGCATTTGCCATTTATCATGAACTATGAAATCAATTAAGTTATGTAATAAATTAAGTTGGGTGGAGCCCCTGCAACTGAATCTTTCAAACAACCGGTTTAACAGACTAATTACTTGATTTATAAAGTTTATCATCACTATTAGACTTGGATCTTTCTGTTAATAATTTATCCCAATCCATACCGGATTATCTCGCTAACATGGCAACTCTCAACCATCTAAACGTTATAACCGTCTCTCTAGTCCTATTCGTAACCGTGGAGTGTTCAAAAATATCTCGGCTAGTTCCTTCTTTGGAAATTCTGATTTGTGGAGTGCAAAATGCCCAGAATCAAGAGCTCAATCCTCCAGTGGTCTCTCAAACCGAACCAAGTTCGGTATTATTGTGGGGTCCTTTGATTTTGGCACTCTTTTTCTAACAGCCATGGCATACATTTATGTTTACAGGGAATAATTTTTTAGTTTGAAAAGGAGCCAACAGTACCTAGGACAACAGTAGTATCTGTTCATAGAGTAAGAAGTAGTCATACTGAGTCCCAAAGCACTGTTCAATGCGACTGCAGGTTGTAGAGACGCAAACATAATCAGCTCAGGTAAAACGACCACCGTGTACAGAGGCGCACTGAGTATATGCGGCAGACATAAAGATATTGCCGTCAGGAGATTTAGAGATGAAGTACAGGACAATATTGTTTCGGATGCGAGCTAGATTGTTGAAGTGAGAGCATTGGCCATGGCAAGACACCGTAATTTAGTTAGATTGTATTACTTGGCATCCAATACCGAAGCATTGGTTATCAACATGATGTCAAATCAAACCTTGGCCGTGCATATTCGAAGAACACACACTTAATAGGTTTATTTCATTCTCAATCTCGCCTGACCTTTTAATTTTGTTTCCTGTGAATTTTAAAAGAAGTGTGCCGTAGAAAGAGTCTTGTAAGGTCACGACTCCTATTTCATTAGGATTCACCCAAGTTTGGAATGCACGTATAACTCTTGAGTTCCGAGACTACACCTATTTTTTTGAACCATTTTGGGCACTCCTTGAAACTAATACATTAATATTATGTGGTGATGAAATTATTACAATTCAATCAAATCAAGGTTTCTAAATATTAATTTTATTAAGAAATTTATTATAAATTTCAATTTTTGTTCTTCATTTTAATCAATTAAAATAAAATTATTTTTATTTTCTAAAATATAAATTTCAAACTTCTAATTTAAATTTCATAACTAATTTATTTCATATTTTTATTTTACCTATTTTTAATATATTGTTCAAAAAAATTTAATCACATATTAGTCCATACAATTTTGTACCTATTTTCAACTTTTTGTTTAAATTTTTTTATTTTTTTAAAAATTTATTGAATTTTAAAAAATTAAAAGTTTAATGGTAATAACACTTTTTATTTATTTAGCACATTTTTAGACTTCCTTAATGTTTGTACAATTCTTTTTTACTTTCACTACCTTTTAAGTTGGCTACTTTATCAATGCTTATATCTTATTAATTTAATTTAAATATAATATATTATAATGTTTCTTAGTGTTTCATGTTCATGAAATTTGTATTTTTATCTCTTACTTATAGTCTCTGAGACTAAGTCTATGCAAAAACTCAGCAAGCATCAAGCCTCCCAAATTGCTCATGTATTCCCTTAAACAGCCCCCTTTCGCTGTCGGCCATTTGTGCAACCTCGTCGTCAGCAGAAGCAGCGCCGTAAGCATGTTTATTTTAAGCGCCTCTCTTTTCCCCGCAAGCATTCCTACGCTCCTCCTCATCGTTTCCTGAAGAAACGCCACACTGCTCGTCCTCCTTCTAAGCAGTCGATTTGCTATATTTGCCGCAATCCTAGCCATATTGCTCCGCAATGCTCCTGTAAGAATCCTGCTGTTAAAGCCGTCTTTTCCTCCAACGCAACAGCGTGGTGGGATCTAGTCGACACTAATGAAGAACTGTATCTTCAAGACGACATCTATGAACCTGTACTAGATGATCTCCTTGAAGGCGAATCCGATGATGAAGATGATGCAACAGCTCTTGAATCCTTGGCTGATGACCTTGAACAGCCAATGACAAATATGCAACGACCACAACGTCCCTACAGACCAAGACATCATGACGGGTCTATGTTGCCTAATGAAGCATATGGAGCCTGGTCCCGACACCATCATGAAGTTTCAGAAAGACCAGAGAAACCAAGAGGAAGAGGATACTCCAGAGGAGAAAACACATCTAGAGGGAGACAGCCCTCCATGCCAAGAATGCCTCCCACAATGCACAGACTTCAGCATCCTCCTATGCAATATCCAAACTCTTTCAAGCCAAGCGACTCTTGGATAAAAAACAAGTTCACCAGCAAGGAACTTCCAAGAGAAATCAAAGAACCAATACTCGAGCCTCGGTGGGATGACTTGCTACCAGAAGAAGAAAATGAAGAGGATGAAGATGTCGGCAGTATTTTCTACTCCGACCAAGATTATTGCCCTGGTGAATGCAGTAATCTTCAAGAAGAAGAAGAAGCAGAACAAGAACCTGAAAAAGACATCTACACTGAACACATTGTTTAGGATCCAGGAAGACAGAAACTGGTATGTACCAGTATACCTTATTTATAACTTCCACAGCCTGTCTACCTAAATCATTTGATTAATGGCAAATTTGCCCAATTCTTTACATTAGAAATAAATGGTAGACTAGTAGATGCTCAAGTAGATACAGGTGCTTCTTTTTCATTTGCCAAACCATAGCTCATCAGTGATTGGAAGACACTAGATGACCACTTAGCTTATAAGAGCATAGATGTCTAAGGGAATAGCTTTACCTATAAAGATTATAAACATCAGCAACCCCTTCGCATCCAAAATAAAATCTTCCATGCTGATTTCTTTGCTCTTGAGAAAATGCCTATCTAGGAGGATCATTCATTGATAGATATTCTCCCTATGGTGCCACTACCAAAAGCATTATGTTCACCATAAAAAATGAAAGGCTAAGAATCCCTCGCCTAATTTATGCCACTGAGCAATTTCCAAGCTCTATGACTCAAACACCAAAAATAATCCCTGCTGAGATACAAGAACTAGGAGACCAAATTAAAACCAATATCTGTTCAGATAATCCCCAAAAATTTTGGTCCAAGTCAATGCCTGAAATGGAAATAAAAATTATTGAAGGCAAGCATATGAAGATTGGGAAGAAAATCCCAATTCCAACCCAGGATTACAATGATATGGAACTCCAGATCAAAGAACTGGAGATAAATGGATTTATTGAAAAATCTACCTCTCCCTTCTGCTATTATGCCTTTATGGTAAACAAACACTCTGAGCAGAAACGAGGAAAGAAAAGAATGGTCATCAATTACAGGCCATTAAATGCAATCACACAACCACTTCCATATCCAATACTAGATAAAAGCTATCTGTTAGAGAAAGTTGCAGACTGTAAATATTTCTCTCAATTTGACTGCAAGTTCGGCTTTTATCAGATTTGAGTCAAGGAAACAGATAGAGAAAAGACAACATTCAGCTGCCCTTTCGGTCATTACCAGTGGACGGTCATGCCTTTCGGCCTCATGAATGCTCGAGCATACTGCCAGGCCCATATGGATAAAATCTTCGAAGGCACTTCTCAATTCCTCTGTGTATATATAGATGATATTTTAATTTTTAGCAATAGCTTGACTGATCATTTTGCACATCTCTCCATGTTTTACTAATTGGCGCAAGATGCAGGTATTGTTCTTTCAAAAACAAAGATTCAGTTATGTAAAACTGAATGTAATTTTCTCAACATGGTAATTCGAGAATCTAAACTGTAGATCCAGCCACACATCAAAGAGAAAGTCATCAATTTTCCTGAAAAATTGGATAAACCAAAATTACAAGCATTTTTGGGATTGTTAAATTACTTGAATAGTTTCTATCCTAATGCTGGTGAAAATAGGTATATCCTACAAACACTTCTCCAGAAAAAGAAAGCTTTATGTTGGGAAGAACAGCATACAGCAGCAGTCCAAATGATCAAAGCCACAGTTGCATCCTTACCAGAACTGCATATCCCAAAGTCTGACCAGATGAAGGTTTATACTGATGCCTCCGATATAGCATGGGGAGGAGTACTTGTATGTTTATATGATAGTAAAGAATTTGTGTGTGAATTTGTGAGTGGTGTGTTTAGCCCTGATGTATTAAAATGGATCTCCTCTGATAAAGAGATCTACACTATAAATAAATGCTTAGAGAAGTTTATGCTCAAACTTCTTCATTTGCCACATTTTGTAATTGTAACCGATTGCACTAGATTCTTGACCTTTAAAGAAAAAGATCATGGTCGGAAAGATGGTCGCGGAAAATATGTCAGGTCGCACGCATTTTTTAATCAGTTCAATTTTTTTGTAGAATATATTAAGGGCACTGACAATGTTATTGCAGATTGGCTGAGCAAAAAACCTCCTGCAACAATGATGCATCAACCTGCTCTTGGTTTTAACCTATCTAGAATCTACAACCAGGGATTTCCTTCTTTGAACATTCTTGTTCAAGAACAAATATTGCGAGAAGGACTGCATCCTCGATATACCAGGATTTCTTATGCAGTAGCACAAGACCTACAAATGTCTACAACAGCTGCCATACAAGCCAACCGCTGACAAAACTCAGGAGTCATCTACATAAAATGACTCAATAGTGAATTCTTGTACCATCAATTCACTGAGTTACTAAAATGTCCCTTATGGACATGGCTGATCTAGATACGATGCCCCTTCAATGAACACCTATACAGATGGATTGCAAGATTTGGTCCACAGCGCATCCACGAAGAAGAAAACCATGATCAAGACACGGTGGTGCACACAATCATAAGACGTCGACTTGAGTGGGAATCTTATTTCCATATCACTCCTCAACATCATCCATGTGAAGCTAGACCCTCACATTGGCATCTTTCCAGTACATTCCAGTTCAGGTGTCTATTCGACCCAATTAACGAAGATGACCTTGTTGACGAAGCAGAAGACATGTTGGGCCCATAACCACATACATCATCATCATCCAGTGCGTCTAATAGTATCTCACTGTAGCCAAGTTTTGAGCTGTAAAGCATGATGGGATTGACACCGCCTTGCCAGCGAGCAGGCAGGACTGCCCAAAATTGCTATATATAGGCCCCTCTGCCTTAGTATTATCATCGCAAGTTCATAGAAAGTTTTCTATGCATTAGAGAATTAGTAGCTTGTGCAAAGAGTATGCTCTTCTCTTGCCCGTTTAGATGGTTCCTGAGAATCAGAAATTGCTACAAGTGTTTGTAATATCTAAGTTTACAATAATAGTGTGAAGTCGTAGCCATTCGGCCCCTACCTACTATAGCAAGTTTTTTCCAATCAAAGCTGTAAAAGAAAGGAAGAAAGGAGTCATCTACTGACGTGTTAAAAGATTGGTATCAGAGCTAGAATCACTGTAAGTGGGGATCATTTTTTTGTTCTACGAATTGATCTTTTGAGTTCTTTGCTTTGAAAATTTCTTTGAGAAAGTTATTGCATCGAGTCCCAGGCTGTTATTCATTTTGTCATAGGCTGTTTTATCTCTGCATCCTCCGTTTCCCTTGTCAAAAATTTCTCGCTTACCGGAACCCAAATCTCCCCGCAATGGAATTTGGAAAATCTCAATCCACTTCTCTAGTCAAAATTATTAATGAATCTAAGTTCGAAGGAACTTATGAACTCCCACCTTTCATTCCTGAACAAATATCGAACTGTCTCGATATTGACATCACTGAAGAAAACCTTGAAAAGGAAACTAGCCTGTATAAACCTCCAGCTATTAAGGCTTCTCATGTCTATAAGAAATCCGAATTGTTAAAATCCAAGTTTGTTTATAATTCCACCTATCTGTCTTTTGTCAGGCCTAGAATCAAGTCTGTTGAGTTAACCCTCAGTTACAAACCAAAACATACCTTCCAAACTAATTTACTCTCTCTGTTACCTAAGCAAGAAATCAATTATATCAGGTCACATGACGATGTTAAATTTGTTCATTTTGGTTTGATCCATATACAAATAACTCCCTTGATTCCTAGTAATATCAACCCTGTTATGTATCTAGCACTGTGTGATTGCCGCCAAGTCAGCTTTAAGCATTCTTGTCAACTATCTAGCCTTGGCTGCTTAAATGATGATACTATCTATTTTGAGTTTTGTCCTAACCTCTCTATCACAGTCCGCGATAAAGGTTGTAAAGAAGTAAAGCATGGATCTTTAGATTGCTGGGAATTGTTCACTTCCTTGTTTGGTTTAGAAATGTTCGGTGAATTTAAATATGCGTCTATAAATATTTTTTTTGTTTACAGTATGACCAACACCAATCACCCCAAGATCCTAAAAAATCTGCCTTATGCTAGAAGATTAAGTGGTACTGTCCAACTGCAAAAAGGCCATATTGAGTCAGTTGAAATCCCTTCTGAATGGAAACTTGACTGGTTAAAGAATGTTTCTCCAAAAATGAAGAGTCAAGCCATAGTCAGTAGATGACTCCTTTCTTCCTTTCTTTTACAGCTTTGATTGGAGAAAACCTGTAATAGTAGGCAGGGGCCGAATGGCTACGGCTTCACACTATTATTGCAAACTTAGATATTACAAACACTTGTAGCAATTTATGATTCTCTAGATCCGTCTAAACGGGCAAGAGAAGAGCATACTCTTTACACAAGCTACTAATTCTCTAATGCATAGAGAACTTTGTGTGAACTTGTGATGATAATACTAAGGCAGAGGGGCCTATATATAGCAATTTTGGGCAGTCCTGCCTGCTCCCTGGCAAGGCGGTGTCAATCCCATCATGCTTTACAGATCAAAAGTTGGCTACAGTGAGATGCTGTTGGACACACTGGATGATGATGATGTACGTGGTTGTGGGCCCAACATGTCTTCCGCTTCGTTAACAAGGTCATCTTCGCTAATCGGGTCAAATAGACACCTAAGCTGGAATGTACTGGAAAGATGCCAATGTGAGGGTCTGGCTTCACATGGATGATGTCGAGGAGTGATATGGAAATAAGATTCCCACTCAAGTCAACGTCTTATGATTGTGTGCACCACTGTGTCTTGATCATGGTTTTCTTCTTCATGGATGCGGTGTGGACCGAATCTTGCAATCCATCTGTATAGGTGTTCATTGAAGGGGCATCATATCTAGATCAGCCATGTCCATAAGGGATGTTTTAGTAACTCAGTGAATTGATGGTACAAGAATTCACTATTGAGTTGTTCTATGTAGATGACTCCTGAGTTTTGTCAGCGGTTGGCTTGTATTGTAGCTGCTGCAGACATTTGTAGGTCTTGTGCTACTGCATAAGAAATCTTGGTATATCGAGGATGCAGCCCTTCTCACAATATTTGTTCTTGAACAAGAATGTTTAGAGAAGGAAATCCCTGGTTGTAGATTTTGGTTAGGTTAAAACCAGGAGCAGGTTGATGCATCATTGTTGCAAGAGGATTTTTGCTTAGCCAATTTGAAATAACATTGTCAGTGCCCTTAATATGTTCTACAGAAAAATTGAACTGATTAAAAAATGACTGCCACCTGACATATTTTCTGCGACCATCTTTGTGACCATGATCTTTTTCTTTAAAGGTCAGGAATCTGGTGCAATCGGTTACAGTTACAAAATGTGGCAAATGAAGAAGTTTGAGCATAAACTTCTCTAAGCATTTCTTTATAGTGTAGATCTCTTTATCAGAGGAGATCCATTTTAATACATCAGGGCTAAACACACCATTCACAAATTCACACACAAATTCTTTACTATCATATAAACATTCAAGTACTCCTCCCCATGCTATATCGGAGGCATCAGTATAAACCTTCATCTGGTCAGACTTTGGGATATGCAGTTCTGGTAAGGATGCAACTGTGGCTTTGATCTTTTAGACTGCTGCTGTATGCTGTTCTTCCCAACATAAAGCTTTCTTTTTCTAGAGAAGTGTTTGTAGGATATACCTATTTTCACTAGCATTAGGATAGAAACTATTCAAGTAATTTAACAATCCCAAAAATGCTTGTAATTTTGGTTTATCCAATTTTTCAGGAAAACTGATGACTTTCTCTTTGATGTGTGGCTGGATCTATAGTTTAGATTCTCGGATTACGATGCTGAGAAAATTACATTCAATTTTACATAACTGAATCTTTGTTTCTGAAAGAACAATACCTGCATCTTGTGCCAATTGGTAAAACATGGAGAGATGTGCAAAATGATCAGTGAAGCTATTGCTAAAAATTAAAATGTCATCTATATATACACAAAGGAATTGAGAAGTGCCTTCGAAGATTTTATCCATATGGGCCTGGTAGTATGCTCGAGCATTCATGAGGCCGAAAGGCATGACCGTCCACTGGTAATGACCGAAAGGGCAGCTAAATGCTGTCTTTTCTCTATCTCTTTCCTTGACTCAAATCTGATAAAAGCCAAACTTGTAGTCAAATTGAGAGAAATATTTACAGTCTGCAACTTTCTCTAACAGATAGCTTTTATCTGGTATTGGATATGGAAATGGTTGCGTGATTGCATTTAATGGCCTGTAATTGATGACCATTCTTTTCTTTCCTCATTTATGCTTAGAGTGTTTGTTTACCATAAAGGCATAACAGCAGAAGGGAGAGGTAGATTTTTCAATAAATCCATTTATCTCCAGTTCTTTGATTTGGAGTTCCATATCATTGTAATCGTGGGCTGGAATTGGGATTTTCTTCCCAATCTTCATATGCTTGCCTGCAATAATTTTTATTTCCATTTCAGGCATTGACTTGGACCAAAATTTTTGGGGATTATCTGAACAGATATTGGTTTTAATTTGGTCTCCTAGTTCTTGTATCTCAGCAGGGATTATTTTTGGTGTTTGAGTCATAGAGCTTGGAAATTGCTCAGTGGCATAAATGAGGTGAGGGATTCTTAGCCTTTCATTTTTTATGGTGAACATAATGCTTTTGGTAGTGGCACCATAGGGAGAATATCTATCAATGAATGATCCTCCTAGATAGGCATTTTCTCAAGAGCAAAGAAATCAGCATGGAAGATTTTATTTTGGATGCGAAGGGGTTGCTGATGTTTATAATCTTTATAGGTAAAGCTATTCCCTTGGACATCTATGCTCTTATAAGCTAAGTGCTCATCTAGTGTCTTCCAATCACTGATGAGCTGTGGTTTGGCAAATGAAAGAGAAGCACCTATATCTACTTGAGCATCTACTAGTCTGCCATTTATTTCTAATGTAAAGAATTGGGCAAATTTGCCATTAATCAAATGATTTAGGTAGACAGGCTGTGGAAGTTCTAAATAAGGTATACTGGTACATACCAGTTTCTGTCTTCCTGGATCCTAAACAATGTGTTCAGTGTAGATGTCTTCTTCAGGTTCTTGTTCTGCTTCTTTTTCTTCTTGAAGATTACTGCATTCACCAGGGCAATAATCTTGGTCAGAGTAGAAAATACTGCCGACATCTTCATCCTCTTCATTTTCTTCTTCTGGTAGCAAGTCATCCCACCGAGGCTCGAGTACTAGTTCTTTGATTTATCTTGGAAGTTCCTTGCTGGTGAACTTGTTTTTTATCCAAGAGTCGCTTGGCTTGAAAGAGCTCGGATATTGCACAGGAGGATGTTGAAGTCTGTGCATTGTGGGAGGCATTCTTGGCATGGAGGGTTGTCTCCCTCTAGATGTGCTTTCTCCTCTGGAGTATCCTCTTCCTCTTGGTTTCTTTGGTCTTTCTGAAACTTCATGATGGTGTCGGGACCAAGCTCCATATACTTCATTAGGCAACATAGACCAGTCATGATGTCTTGGTCTGTAGGGACGTTGTGGTCACTGCATATTTGTCATTGGCTATTCAAGGTCATCAGCCAAGGATTCAAGAGCTGTTGCATCATCTTCATCATCGGATTCGCCTTCAAAGAGATCATCTAGTACAATTATTATTTTTTGTTGTTTTTTAATTTACTTTCTGATAATTTTATTATTAATGTATTTTAAAAAAAAAATTATTTACATTTTAGTTAGTAGGTCATTATCAATACTAAGTATGATTGAATAGCTTTATAAATAATCAAATAAATTATGCATAAAAATTACTTGAAAAAATAAATAGTTACACTATTAAATTTGTTTTTACAAATTTAAATTATTCAATCAATATTATATTACAAATTTACATATAAATTGGAATACAAGCTAGATACTAAATATTACACAACATTTAATTTATTTAGTTGTAATATTTAAAAATTATTTTATATAAGAATTTTAACTTCAATATTTTTAGGTTTTAATTTTTTTGTTTGAAAAATTAAATAATTCTCAAATTTCAAGTTTTAATTTTCTAATTTTTAGTATTAGATTGCAAGCTTTACATTTCAAAATTATTTTATATTAATTTATAGTTCATGTATTTTTCACTTAAATTTAAAAGTTTTATTTGTTTTCATTTTTTTATATTTAAATTATATTATAGGATTACAATATATAATTTTAAGATTTTGATGATCAAAATCTTGTGGGACAGGGTTTATGTTTTTGGTTTACATTTCAAATTTTTTTTATTATGTTTTGAGGTTTTGAGTATTGAGATTTTTGAAGTTTTGAATTATAGTTTTCTTATTTTTTTCTAAAGGTTTTATAATTTTGAATTATTTATGTTTTTAAAGTTTCTCTGTTTGTGATTTTTTATTTCAGGTTAATTAATTTTTCAATTTTAAATTTTGTGGCTTCATTAATATTTTATGCCATTTATATTTCATATTTCATGATTTTGGACCTTTTATTTTTGAATTCTGAACTTCCAAAATTTTAATTTTAGAATTTATGGGTTCTAATATTAGATTTTTATAATTTTTAAAGTCAAAAGAGTTTTTTTTTCATATTTTTAATTTTTTTAAAGAATTAGAATTTCATATTTTTTAAATTTTAAATATTAATTTTTAAGAGTTTTTAAATATGGTACTATTTCTTTTTCAAATTTTTAACATTCAAATTACTGAAATTTCAAATAAAAAATTTCATATTTTTAATATTTATGTGTTAATTTTATTCTATACATACAATATTAACATAAATATTAATACTCTATAATAAAATATAAATTAAAAATATATTTGACATTGAAATCTAATTAAAATTAAATTAAATATATACATATTTATGCACAAAAATATTTATTGGTTAAAATTTTATATGTATTAAATAAATATTAATATTTAATTTACTTTTAATTTTAATTTTTTAAAATAATTTATATGTTAATATATATTCTTTTGAATTTATTAATATTTACAGATGAATTTATTATATAATTTTATAAGTAAATCTAGATTATTTTAAGGTATAAATAATTCATTCTTATATTTATTAAATATAAAAAAAATTATCAACTCTACTTCCCTATTCTATCTGATATTTTGTTAATAGAAGGGCACATAACTTTACCATAAAGATCTTATGTTTTAAGAACGTAAGGGTAAATTGAGATAGTGCCAACATTATATATAAATTAATATTTTTTATAATTAAAATGTTTAATATATGATTAAAAAATAATCATTAAATTTTATAAATATTTTATTATTAAAAAGTTGATATTTAATAATAGTTAAAGGGTTAAATTTGAAACATATAATTGTATTATTAAAAAGTTATAATAAAACTAAAACACATTTATAAATATGCTTTAAGATTATATATAATTATTTTTTGTATTAAATAAATTGATATGTAAGATTTGTTAATATGTTTATGATGTCTTAAATATTTTATAATAAATTATTTATTTTGGATAAAAAATTAATTAATACTAATTAAATTATATATACACAATATTTTTATATGTGACATACTAATTTAGATAATTAAAAAATATTTATATTATTTATATAACTTAATAGTTTTTTCATAATAATTTAGTAAGATATAAAATAATTATTAATTGAATTGATTTAAAAAATGTTATTATATTATTTTTTAAAGTTTTAAATATTAATTTAATTTATTTTCTATTAAATAAAATTTTATAATTTTAAAATAATTTTAATTATATATTTTTTATTTCATTTATTTATCTATTTTATTACTATCACATATTAATTATTTGTTTATTCTTATATAATAATTATTTTAAATCTCCCCTAAAAAACTATTGAAAAAACAAACAAACAAACAAATAAAAAATAAAAATAAACAACATTAAAAATGTTTTAATACTTATGTAGAATCTTGAAATCACATTGCTTAATGTAAGCGCGTACATGGTAATAAAACTTGAATGTCATGTGGTAAAGATGTGTGCAAAGAAAAAATATGTTGAAATATATACGTGATGGGTAAACTTTTTTTGTTTTTCCCCTTGTTCTGTTTGAATGTTTAATATGTTTCGTTCAATAATAATATTTGTTTTTAAAATTGATATTTTATTTAGTCGTCATCTATATAAATTATTTTACATAGGATTTGTTTTTTTAATTTAAATGTTTTATTTATTATTTATAAATAAAAATTTAATCAATAATTTTTCTTTTAAATTATTGAATAATTTAAAATTTTATTAAATTTATATAGTAATTTTGTTTTAAAAAGATATTAATTATATAAAATTTACATTTAATGAGTATTTTTTATATAAAAATCAAAATTTCAAAATATAAAATATTTTAATTTATCATATTTGTGTATTAATATTTTATTATTTTTTTAATAATTATATAATTCAAAAAATATATATTATTATTTTAAAGTTAAATATATAATTTTAAAAAATTTATTAAAAAAAAATGCTAACATCACATTTCACCACTCGCTTATATTTCAAGTCTGTCAAATAAATTAATTAAAAATAATTTGAAAAGTATGAAATCATTTTTTTTTTCAAATAATATAAATTATAAAATAATATTTGTAACCACTTAAACATATAATGATGAATATTTGTGATGGAACTTTTCCAATTCAAATATTAATATGAAGACTCAATTATTGTATTTGAATTAATACAACCTGTTAATTGTTTAAATAGAGGTAAATGAATATCTTTTTCACAATTAAAATATAAATAAAAAATAATCTTATATCAAACAACTAATTAATAAAATAATAATCCATAAATAATTTAAAATACATAATTTAATATTTATATAATAATCCACCTTATCTATATATATATATATGTTCAATCTTAATTTATAATTTATGTAAGAAATATATTCTCAAGTATAATTATGTCACACTATATACAACCCTTCACTTATCATGTTATTAGTTCTGAAATGAAGGATTACTCCATTCAAAAAAACTTTAACTAGTTATTATTAGAATTGAGTTGGACCAATCAAATGACTCCATTTTTTGTGCATAAAAATATATGAAACATTAGAAAAGGCATGGTGTAAGGTCTTTAACTAATTGCATATAATAATATTTTTTTCTACTCATTGATTGACTAAAATAAGTTTCATGTTATTGGCCACCTCACATGGTTCAAGGAAAGATTAAATATAATAATATTTTTTCTACTCACTGATTGACCAAAATAGGCCATGGCCACCCCACATGGTTCAAGGAAAGATTTATTGTGTGATTTTTTTTTTTTTTATATTTTGCAGGGACGTTTCTTGTTTAGGGGTGGACATCATCAAAATAATTTAGTATATCTAAAAAAAAGGTATAAACTTTATCTTGATTAGTTAAAATTGAATGGATTTTAATTAAGTCTAGAGGGTGATGTCATCAACATTGAATGATTGTTAGTTTTTGATAGCCTACACATCTATTCATATATTTTTTTTATGTAAATCTCCTTCTGAATCTATATTTTACATATAGATTCATTAATATCAAGACATGGAATGAAGTTAATGGAGGAAATCAGATCTTGTTGATATTCCACATGAAACACCAAAAGAAGCTAGGGTGGGATCTAGCTAGAATAACACGACCTATTTTTAAAGATCAGTCAATATTCTTATCCTAGAGGTTTCATGCTTGGAAACTCCAACCCATAAGAACTCATCTCCTTGAAATGATGAAATAACTTCATAGAGTCCATCCCCTGAAAAAATTACCATATATGAATTAAGATTGCCGATGATGTTCAAAATTAGAAAGGTTGAGTTGGGGTTGCCAATTTCAAAATTTCTTTCTCTCAATGAGAGAATTTGATCAACATTGACAAAAGTAACTAGTTTTTAACAACTGGATTCGACAAAGCATCATATATATGACTGGATAAAAAAAGACACAAAGTAAAGATGATGAAAGATAGGATGAAAAGTGTGATGTGTTTATGAAGTGGGAGGCATCAAAAGAAGACTCAATAAAGTTGTTTTAGATCTTCAAGATGTCAAAGTACACAAATTTGACTGATCTATGAAAGATGATAGAACCATATGTGGGAAAGCAGCAACAAGACTTCATCTTTATTATGCTCAGAGTAAGAACATTTGTTATTCCTCACTAGTTTTTTTGGTATTTTATAATTACAATTGGTAATAGGTATACTAATTATGTCCTATCATTAAAATATAATTATCTTTTGATGAAACTTGTTAAAGAAATGGTTTAGGATGAATTGAGTTCAGGATAACATTGATCTTTTATTCTACAATTTCGATGATGGCATATTTGCCATCACCAAAATGAAGATGAGGTGTCAAGTGAAAAAGAAGTAAGAATTTAAGTAACAAACCTTCCATATTTAAAGAACTAATATATACTTAGAAAAATTGTATACCTATAGGAACACTAAAAATGGAAAATGGTGAGATTTTGTACATAGAAATGACTTTAGAATTTTGATCTTACAAACAGTTAAATAAATGGCATATTTGTACTTCTATGTGGGAGAAAATGTGTCAACCTTATATTTTTACAATGATGGATGGCCTTATTAGAAGTGGATGTTAGACTAAATAGATTATTTAGAAATAGTTAGCCTAACACCTAACCAATGCTAGTTAATACATTGCTGCAAGCAAAAACTAGATACTCTTAGACAATTTGAATGCCCTCCTTACTTTAGGAATCACAATGTGTAACTCTACCTAAGTCTTAGAAGCACAACGAGGAGAAGCATTCCCAATTAAAAATCATAGAGGAATTAACTATGAAAAGGGAAACCCTGTTGCAATTATAATTAAAGATGTTGTAAAAAAACATTTATCAAAAAAGAAGATTTTAAATTACGACATGACTTGCTTGATTGGCAAAGTCCACATTGAGTTCTAGCATGATACATCCAATAAATGATATGAAATAAGAATTAGCTAGAAAAAAATAAAAGAAAGGAGACGTACTTGTAGCTACTACTTGAAATTCCAATGTCATACCCGAAGTTTACTTTGTTAGTGGAAACAACAATGCATATTGTGATTGCAAAAATAGTCATTCTGAAATAATAAGAGGAGAAGACATAAACAAATTTCAATAGAAATACTTATGTACATGATAAAAATCACAAAATTCTTTTGAAATACCCATCTAAGTTGCCCTTGGCAATAGCCTGTAGGTGTCATCTATTTCTCAGTCTGCATATCATTAGCTTCCTAAATAAATGTAAATAAAAAATTAATAATTTGTTTTTGTTTGATTATCATTGACCATGGATATTTTTGTGTTGTGGTTATAATCATCACTTCAAAAGGCCCCTCAAATCACAGGCATGTTTTTTGAGCATCACATTCTAATATTAGCATTGAAATTGTCCTCCACTAATGAGTTGGTTTTTTAAAGCCCATCAACATCTTCAACAATAAAATTCAAATAAACTAAATTGGTATAAAATGTGAAGGTTAATGCAATTATGATTGCAGTGATTTACTTCATTAAAAAACAAATTAAACAAAAATGCATTTTATTAAACACAGTTTAAAATGACTATTTATTGCTTAGTGTCAACTAAGAAAATGATTAAAACATTGGAAAACTATTTGATTTCATGGTAAGAATGTTTTCCTATTAAAACATTGGAAAACTATTTGATTTCATCGTAAGAATGTTTTCCTATTGATAGGAAATGGTTTCCAATGAAAATTAATGTCATGAAGCCTTCATAATAGTACCAGACATGTACTAATAATAGGTTGAGTTTAATTTGAAATCTATTTGCTGATATGAACAAACCCAATTTTACTTCCTCCCAACTCGCAAGTCATGAAATAATTTCCCAAATCTTGTTAATTGCATATTATTGTTGATATTAATGAAAGATAATATAATACTATTTGAATTAATGGTTAAGAAATTTCAAAATGTAAATAATGCCAACATTTTCTATGTTGTTGTTATCCAATGAGGAGATCCTCTACTGAGGGTACCCGAGCACATGAAACTAGGCACCCAAAACTAGATATAAGTGAGAATAATGCAAAAATAGAGGTTGTTACATCTGGTTGGTATTTATGGCATTTTAAAGATAATTACATATTTAATTATTGAGATAACCTTGATTAATGGATAGTAATATTCTATTACATGAGATGTTAAAAATAAATTGTGACATGGCACCGTTCTTGATCTGGTTTCATATTAATCTCAGGAAACCAGGTTAGCACCCTTTTATTAAAAACAATACTTAGCGGATAAAATTTATTACATGACTTATGCATCAAAACTACAATGAAATATTCAAAAGAGCACAATGAGTATCTACATGTGAAAAAATTTAGATGAGACTAATATAACAGATGTGTAAATGGAAGCTCCATAGAGGATGCACAGGGAAGAGAGATGAAAGAACATGATGGATCATGGAAGATGACATCAAGAACTTGGTGGTAATGAATTTGTAAGCTCGATGATGGTGAATTGAACTGTAAATTGAATGTATTTGGCATGACATGTTGAATGAATGCATATATAAGATAACGCATGAGAAGTCACAATGATGGATCAGATTAATAAAAACACCAGCATTCCCTAGCAGAAGCTCTAGCATGAGATTTTGACACATGCCTTGATTTCAGAGCTCATAGACTTAATAGAGGTGAAACTCTTTACTGACAACATGCCAAATCTTGGACCAAGGAGACTTTTAGACACTAAGAACTTTACGATGAAACTCGATCAATTGAGAATCCATGATCATTGACACTTGTCATTAATCCGAGATATAATATAAATATAACAATGAAGATATACTTTGATGAAGAGAGTTCTATTTAAAAAAAAACAAATTTAAGCAACTCAAAGCATAACTTATAAATTGTTATAACATGAACTGAGCATTTACTATAAAATCAATCTAAAATTGTAAAAAATGATAACTGCGTTGTCATATTGACTAATATATATCTGTTATATATATATGACTAATATATAACTTAATGTTGAATATAATTTAAACTTTCCAAATAACAACAACATGCCAAAATCTATCTACCTCGCAGGTACTTGACACATGATGCCCTTGTTTATATGAGCCAATAGTGGCCTCACCGGTCACAGCGCTGGAGAGGGCCTACAGTACCACAGCCCACGCTGGAGAAATGATGATGGCATATGCATAATGGGTAAAACCTATCCTGATCTCGTGAAAAATAATTCCAAAGAGAACAGTTGTAGTCATAATTGTAGTCAGGAGAATGTTGATAGAGGCGAGGTGGGGTGAGTAGCATACTCTCCGCCATGTTTGATAGCATATGGTGAAAATCCACCTCACCATTTGTGTCTATGTGGGACGCGTTCCAAATGTCCTCGCGGCCTTCTCGCTCGAATCTATCCCGTAAAACCTTTCAGATCTGTAAGATATATTGTTAGAGAAGGCCAAGGGAAGAATGGAGCCTTACTAGGTGTGTAAACTTCCATGATTGCGATACATTAACTTATTCTGTATAACTTTATTGAAAGACAGGAGAAGTGGCCTGTGCTGACAGCCGTGTTGTCAGAAGCAGGAAAATATCTTGGTTTTGACAAAAAGGAGGGTAAGTGTTGCAATATGAAGTAGCTAAATCGAACATTTTTCGCGGTGAATGTTTCATACGGTACCGGCAGGATCATATAGGCCCACTCATAAGGACGAGTTTTGAGACACTCCTTGGGTAGACTTTGTAAAACGGAGTCTAAAAGTGGAAACACACACACAAAGACACAAAAGAAAAAAACGAGAGATCGTGTCAAGTTTAAGGTTCTTAAATCCCTTGAGAGACGTGTATTCTGTAAGATTGTTTTCCAATGGAACAAAAACATCTCTCACCATCAGCACGACAATAGGTGATGTGTGGCGCTGATAGTTGATGGTGAATTTTTTTTAATAGAACATGGTGCTCGGTGATGAGTGTTTAACGATTCCAATATCTTAACTTTTTTTTATATTATAATATGATCAAAACATTTTTATAGAAGAAAAATTAGAGTTCAAATTTTATTTTATATTTAAGATATCAAACAAATTTATTGTCTTCTTCGAATAAAAAGAAAAACTTTTTATATGATCATCAAATAAAATTTAAATTTAATTTTAAAATTATCATAAAATGATCAAATAAATATTAAGTTTAAAATAAATAATTCATTGTTAACATATCACGCATATTACAATTTGTCATTATCACTTTAGAAATAATCATTATTTAATGATTATGAAACCAAATGCCAAAAAGAATGCAAAACTGCTGCATTAATGTAAAAGGAGTTTTTTTTTTAACATTGAATGATTAAGACTGAATCCTCACCTTTCCTTAATATTCTTATATTAAACAAATGAAATGGATAATAAAAAGCATACTCACACTAAAATTTACATCCAATCATCATCTCATCATTTTATTATTAAAATATTAACCTACCATATACTCTTACTAATAAAGCCTTCAAAATTATAAACATGGACCGCATTAAGGATGAAAAGTGGTATGTAGCTGTGAAATAAAGCAGATTCTTTTTGGGTCCTCACAAAAAAGATTGCAATTTTCCTTCCCAAAGGAAATGTATTTAGAATTTATTTCTCAAGTTTTCCTCTTATTTAGGGAATGTTTTTCTTTTAAAACGGTAAGGATTATGAGGAAACAGATAAGTTAAAATCAATTCTTATCATGTAGAAAAGATTTAAAGCGTGATAAAATTTATTTAAAAAATCTTTGAATTAATGGTGGAATGTGGTGTATATTTCATCAACTATTTAAATGGTTAGACATTAGTGAGATTTTATTTTTTTTGAAGAGATTTAAAGAGCATGGATGCAACTTTAATCATGATCGCATAAAAAAGCATCATTTAATGTAAGGAAACAATAAATATAGAATAAGTTGAATTACAAAATTTTTGGGTATATTTTTTGTTAAAAAGTTTGGGTGGATTAAAAGTTTCACCACCATTTTCATATGATTATTATAAAAAACATAAAACACGAAAAAGAGTTTCTTAAAAGAAAGTTGAAGAAAAGAAATTTAAAATTTTAGAGCAATAATAATTTAATAATATTAAACATGTATCATATATTTCCATTTAATAAAAATATAATGTATTATATTTAATTGTTTAAGTAAATATGTTAATTTCTATACAAATACAAATTTTTGATTAAAAATTATATATTAAAAAATCATTTAAAATTATGGTATTCTAATAAATAAATTATTTTTATATTGTATTGAAAAATGTATAATAATTTAAAAAATATATTTATATTTAATAAATAATTTCTAATACACTGCATATTATAAATCTCAAAATTCCTATTTTTTGTGGTGTTCATGTGGAATGTGCCAAACCCAATGAAAAAACAAAAATGTCTCAAACTGGTAACACTGAAACTTCCGCTACGTCTTTCGTTCCGTCTTAAAATGCTCATGAAGGTGGTCTCACATCTAATCCCCTGCAAGGTACGAAAAATTCGCCTGCGCAAACTGTTCGATTTACCCACTTCATATCGCAACACGTATCCTGTTGTTAGATTCTCCTGACAGACCGACGGTGCGGCGAAAAGATATTTTCACTCGCCTAATTAGATAGATGTCAACGTGTACTGTCTTTCAATAGAGAAAGATAGTGTCTAGCAATTGTGTATGGTCACTGACAATTTTTCTTTATTAGAACGGCATGAACAGGTATGGAACTCAGGAATCTGTCAGGGTCGTCATAATAACAGTATATTCTGCGCATTGAAAGAGCGAGGTGGAGGTGGCATCTGGAAGGCCTCCAACTTATGAGCGTGGAGTCTCAAGAAAGGAGAAGCCGAGGTGAAGTTGAAGATGAAAAGCAAGTGAGAGTCGCGACACATTCCCTTTACAGTGGTGAGAGGATACCCAATTACCGTAGCGCACTACCAATGACCTTCGCTCATATGTGGAAGAGGACGTGAACGCAGACATATGTGCAAGTAGACACGGAAGGTCAGGTGGACGTTCACAATAAACTGTCAAACTTGGCGGAGGGTATCCTCCTCATCTCTCCTCGACTGTATCGAAAAGAAAGAGAATTTTTAACCACGATCGATCAAGAACACTTAAAAATTAAAGTCCAGTGGATCAAATCTTCTCTTTTTTTCGATAAACTCTCATTTTTAAGATGATTTCTTCACTCTTTTAATTATATTTATTTGTTATTAAGATTTAGTAAACTCTTCTGAGTTCGTAGACATCGTTATAATCTACATCCATTTTTGGGATCTTATAAACACATATGAACTCGTAGACCTCGTTATAATTTACATCTATCTATGGGATCCTATAAACTCTTCTGAGCTCATAAACGTCATTATAATCTATGACTATCTATCTACTCGCTCTCTTTAATTGCTTTAAATTAGCAAATAATAAATTTTATATTTTGTTGCACATCCCTACTATACACATCACTTTTGATAGGGCTTGTTTGTTTAGGCTCTTCTAAGCTCGTTATAATTCGGCCATTAGTTTGTTTATACAAAGTGAAATTTACATAAATTAAATATTTGTTTCAATGCGTTAAAGAGTTTTAAGTGTAATTTTTATCGTTATTTTGGATTATTTATTTTCCAATTTTAATATTATTTTATTTTTTATTTTCAATTGTGTTGGATTGAATTCAATGAAATTAACTCAATTGTTATTCAATTATGTATTTTTATTAGGTAGTTAAAAGTTTTTAATAAGTAGTTATAATTATTGTTTTAGATTACGATAAAAGTAGGTTTTGAAGGGATCCCGAAACCCTTTAATAAAATCAAGAAAGATAAAGCATTAACAACCACCAGGAAAAACAATCATAAAACTTACTGAAGAGCAGTATCAAAATCAGGTTTTACAGGGCCCTGAAACCACAATCATAGTCCAATAAAAGTATCCAGGTTTTACAAGGACCTGAAACCTCAAAGAACTTACAGCATAGGGTAAAGAATGCTAAAAAATATATATCTTTAGCATTCTACCCTAGCCAACAATGCAGGTTGCCATTGCAATAAACAATAATGACACACAAGCATTTACCGGGACATTAAAATTCTGCAAAATACCTTTGGTAGTTATAATTATTGTTAGTTTTTTAATAAATATTTAATTAAAATAAATATGTATTGATAATGGTAATAATAAGGATTTATCAATGACATTTTGGTGAATTGGTTAAGTAGTTTAGTTGTTTTAAATTACTTTAAAGTTCAAATCTTAGGGAATAGCATATACAACCAGTTGTAATTATTTCCATTCTTTATTTCGATTGTGGTCATTGTTGGTACTTTACTTATTCATAACTGTTGATATAATTTTTAAGGTTATTAATGGTATTTGGTATGATCATTCATGGTTATTGGTAATATTCTCAAAGCCTCAAGATCCAATAAAAAAACATAGTCTAACAAAAAAAGGTAATAATAATAATTTCATCCCTAATATTAATTTCATGTTAGTATATACTTCTAATAAAAGAGTTACATTTAATGTAAATAATACTCATTACATGCATATGTAGAGGAGAATATGAACATAAAAAATTAAACATTATTATTTTAAAATAATCAATATTATTATTCTATCAATATTATGTATATATATATATATATATATATATATATATATATATATATATATATATATATATAAGATTAATATTATTTTTATTATATTTTATCGTCATATCCCTGTTCAATTAGCAAGTGTCAAGTAATTTGTGTGAACTCGAGTTACCTGTTGTGATGGTTGATATTGATGAATTATCGAATAGGCCTAACTGGTTATGTTTATAACATGAGACTCCTTGGATTTGAATGTGAATTGGTTGTTATTGGTTTTGGATGCTTGCTAAAAGTCCCATTTGGGCTTCTTTTTATCAAGAAATAAACTACTTGGTTGACTAGAGGTTGTCTTGAAAAGTGATAATCTAGTCTCATGTGTTCATACTTGTTAGAAGTTTTAATAAGATATAAAAATTGTATCTAAACCTTATCTTTAGACCTATAACTGGTTTGGATACTTATAATTGATTGGTTATACCAATGTGTATTTTTCCATCATTGGTAATGCTACAAGTGTTAAGATAATGTGGGTGAATGGTGATGACTTAAGATGATCATGAATCGTCAAGATACAAGCATGAGTTAGTGAATTTTAAGTAAGAACCAAAGGTTGATTCCTTAAACAATAATTAATTATGTGTTTTAGTAATTGATTTGTTATTGTAAAATAATCAAGGTCAGATTGGCCAAGGGAGAATTATGGGGAAAAGGAATTATTATTAAATTACAGTCATTTTATTTTAAATTCAAATAATTATTATTTGGTTTACTTGTAAAGATAAAATCCTTATGGGTAGTTTTAGAAGGTTGTGTTATGCCTTTCTCCTCTGCATTCTCTCCATGCAGCTATGGGAGCATGGAGCCACTTGGGACGGGTTGTTTATAACACCCAAGAAACAAATAAAAGAGGGATTTATTGGCATTCAAGAGAAAGATTTTTTTGGGAAGTTATTATTTCTCTACTAAGCTTTTTTGCATTTCAATTTAAAAGGCCTTATGCCAATTTTTGATTTTTTTAGTACAATATCACTCACATATGCATATACATGTATGCACCTCCAACATTTGGTAATGTAATTACCTTTAATTTGATTGTGATTTTAATTTTTAAAGAACATTGGGGTTTTATGTTTGGTTTAGGGATTTTGGTTATGCCCCAAATAGATTATATCCATACAATCATTTTTTTATATGGGTTATATATTATGGAAGAATCATGTTACCAAGCCATTGTGGATTTTGGGTTTGAATTTGTTGTCTAAAATCTCTTTATTCAAACTAAAAATCAATGTAAATTCCTTCCATTGGGGGTGTGGTCAAATCTGAATTTTATTATTCCTTCTTTCAAGTCAATCATTTTGGTAAACCTGAGCATAACATTTGGACTTGGCCTTTCTTATGGAACCAAATATTTTTCGGTTTCCAGTGTTAGATTAGGGATTGAAAGATTTATTTTTATGACCTTGTTTGTAGATCTATTTTATATATTTTGGGTTATTATTCATTGTGATCGTCTACATGTTAGTGTTATTTTGGGTTGAATGGCATTTGGGATTTTTAACTTAACTAGTTTTATTTTACACTATTTGTTTTAGAACATTGGCCATGTTATTTAATTTGTTGGTGTTACTATCTTACATCAAAAAATTTGATAAATTTGACCTAGTTGTTTTTGGGGTCAACAATAGAAATTTTATAATTGTTTTAATCCTTTTTCAAATGTTTAACTAACTATTCCTAATGATATTGAATAAAGATTACATGTTTAGATCCTTATCATCATCATCATCATCATCATTATTATTATTATTATTATTATTATTATTATTATTATTATTATTATTATTATTATTATTATTATTATTATTGGTGTAATCAATTAACTATTACATTATTTTGTAATATTTGATAGTTTGGATATTAGTTGTTTTATGGTTGTGTGCTTAGGTGTCAAGTATGTAACCAATTACTGATTGTATATATTCACCTGAAGTTGATGAAGAATGGCCCAACAAACATCTGTATTTGACTACATGAGCATACCGAGCCCATCTTTCTACAACATATCCTTATTGATGAAAATTGTGTCAAACCTTTAAAAAGGTACACATCTTTGTAAATAAATAGAAAATAAAAAAAATTGAAACTTTGATGCCATATATCTTATTTTACTTGTAATTTTCTTGTAAAATTAAATTAAGTAAACACACAAATATTTTTTCACCCAAGTTATTACTATCATATTGCCAGCTCTTTAAAGGGTCAATTTTTTCCACTTGGAAGATGAAGATGCAGATGATTGTTTAATTTGAATAATTATGGAGCATCATCACTAGAATACTGAGCCATCCTACCAAACTTGATAACAAAAGATGTTTGATAAGTCAGATGTGAAATCTCTCATGTTGATAACTCTTAGTATTACTGATAAAGTTCAACTGCATGTATGTGATGCATAGACATCAAAAGAGGCATTAAATATTTTGTCCACATTTATGAGGTGAAGAACTAGACCAAATCCTACATCTATAATCATTTCTTCATACACTCAGTACAAAATCAAGTGAAAAGGTTAAAGAGTTCTTACGTTAGGTTACAAAACTATGAGAAGAACTTGTTGCATTTGGAGAAAATATTGAGGACAAGATGTTGGTTCTAATCACACTGAGAGCTCTCCCATCTCAGTTTCACACATTTGTTATGACACTCAACATTTCCAAACAAGTAGTGTCATTCAAAGAACTGGTCAATTTTCTTCAATAAGAAGCAATTTAGTCTTTGTATAGAATTTAGGGACAAATCCATAATCTCCAAGAAATGGGGTCCAGAATCCTAGAAGGGACCTCTAAAGTAGCCACAACAACATCAAAAATAATAGAATACTAGGAAGCTGCAATGGTGGTGTCATATTGACAAAACCCAAATGCATGATACTAATCATTACTAGTATAATGCCTTGGCTCAAGGCTAATCTAGTCGAGAGGGCTCATCCAATAAAGAACATTCACATAAATCTAAGAGATGTCCTCGCTAAAGGAAGAAGAAAGGGTATGTAGTAGCACAAAATCAAGAGGAGAATACATCTAATGATGAAGTAGTAGAAGAAGCAACATATGAAGCCCATGATGAACTTTTACTAATCTCCCAAACCTTGATAGCAATGAGCAAAGTTTGGTTAATAGAATTTGGTTCTAGCAAACACATGACTAGATGTAAGGAACTCTTTGATTCATTGACCAATCGCCCAACTAGAGATCAAGTTTGAATTACTGATGATAAAGAGCATGTTATAGAATGAATTAGATGTGTCACCATTCCTCTCGAGACAAGATGTTATGTTCTCACAAAGGTACTCTATGTCCCTGGTTTGATAACAAATCTCTTATCTCTCAATCAACTATTGAATCATAAGATAAAATTAGAGTTTCAAGTCCAAGAAAGAATTAAATCATGTCTAATTTCTTGAGAAGGTCAAGTTATTACTAAAGTCTTCTTGAAAGATCATTTATTTGCCTTAGATGTAATTTTAACCAGTGAAGTTGCACTCACTACCTCTACAATAGAATCCACTACACTTTGGCACTACTGCTATGGGTACCTATCTATTAGTTCCCTCTCTCAACTCAGTTATAATGTAATGGTTCATGGAATTCCTTAGATTTCTCATTATTTATCGATATGTCCTAGTTGTCTTTCAAAAAAACAACATTGGGTTCTGTTTGAGTGAAATTCCTCTCATGCCAAAGAATGACTTGTTGTGGTGCATATTGATATATGTGGACCCCTCTACCAGCATCCCTTCAAGGATTCAGGTACTTCTAGTTATTTTTTGATGATTTTTATTGAAATACTTGGTTGTTATTTCTCAAAAGGAAGAGTGAATCCCTTGCACATTTCAAAGCCTTCGATCAGCATGTTGTTACATAGTCTAAGAAGCAACTTCAACTCCACTTAGATTGAAGGAAATAATTCACATCAAAAGAGTTATCAACATTCCTAAAGTAACATGGCATCAAGTAGCACCTGATTGCTCCCTATACGTCTTAACAAAATGGAATAGTATAATGTTGTAATCATTTAGTCATGAAGATGGCTCATTGCATGCTATCCACTACAAAGTTGATGGCACAATTTCGGGCAGAAGCAATATAGATGGTTGTATATCTTCTCAATAGAGCACCAATAAAGATCTTACTAGACAAGATACTAGAAGAGGTATGGAGTGGTTGTAAACCATCAACTTCTTATCTTTGAGTATTTGGTTTTACTTCTTATATGCATGTTCTAGATAGAAAGAGGAAGAATATCGAACCAAAGACCCTCCAGTGTATTTTTTGGGGTATAGCACTACCTATAAAGTATACCATCTCATGGATCCTGAGATGAAGAATATTTATAAAAGTCATGATGTGGTCTATCATGAATCATCATTTGACTCATTGGTACAGAAGGAGACATACTAGACAACCTCTCACAGACTTTTCCCATAGTTAGATGATGAACACGAAGAAGATGAGATGAAAGAAGGAGATTTCTTCATTGATCATGGTAATATACAAAGCAATTCTTCATCAAATCAACATCCACATTGACATCTTAAATGGCTAGAATTAAAAATCAAGGACTCACACCTAAGCTCTCCTCTAGACTCTTCATCAAGTGTTCAAACAAGAAGATAGGTGAGAGATGAAGTCAATCTTGCACTCATGAGTTTAGTGGTTAACAACATCAAACGAAAGACAGTTCAAGAGGCCTTAAGTCAACCTCAACACAAGAAATCTATGGACACTGAATATGATGCCCTCATCAAAAATGGGATGTGGGAACTTGTTGATCTACCTATAGGGAAGAAATTCATTGGTTACAAATGGATTTTTTTAAAAGTACAAGGTAGATGGATCTATCGACATACATAAAGCATGACTTGTTGCAATGGTTTATGCTCAACAAGAGGGTATTGATTATGAGGATATCTTTACACCCACTATGAAGATAAAAACCATCATTTTTTTTTGCACACTAGTAGCATAGTATGGATGGAAACTTCAATAGATGGACATCAAGAGTGTTTTCTTTAATGGTGATCTGAAAGAAGAAATATACATGACCCAACCAGAAGGTTTCATCAATGACAAACATCCATAAAAGGTATCTCATCTAGTTAATTCACTTTATGGACTTAAACAAGCACCTCAAGCATGGTAAATAAAATAGATGATCACCTATTGTATCCTATTTTCATTCGTATACATTTGATTCTAATTTGTATATCAAGAAGGCTGGTACATATATTATCATTTTTGTCTTGTATGTGGATGATCTTATGATCATTAGTATCTCAGATGATGTTATTGATGTAGTAAAGAATGACCTAAAGAAATATTTTGACATGACTGATTTGGGGCTACTACATTATTGTCTTGGCTTAGAGATATCGCAAAAATAGAATCACATCTTTATCTCCTAGATGAAATATACCAAGGCACTCCTAGAAAAGTATAGAATATCAGAGTGTAAAAATATTTCAAAACCAATAAAGAAAGGTTTACAACCCTCTCAATTCTAGGCTTCCCCTCAAATGGATGCCACACTCTACAGATATCTCATTGGGAGTCTCATCTACTTGACCTACACCAGACAAAATATATGTTTTGATAGGAGCTACCTCTCTAAATTTATACATGAACTAAAGAAATGTCACTGGATTGCAGAAAAACATGTTTTGAGATATGTTTGAGGTACTCTTGAGTATGATCTAGAATACAAGAATAGTTAGTTATTCTTGTAGGGGTACATTGACACAAACTATGCTAGATCTATTGATGATATAAAATCTACTTCAGGATACATTTTCATCTCAGATCTGGACCCATTTAGTGTTTACTCTCTCGTCTATGGAAGTAGAGTATCACACCACACAAGGAGTAGAGTGTGAAGAAATATGGATACATCACATTTTATTTGATATGGAGATTCCTAAAAATTCTACGAAAATCAAGGTGTGTTGAAGCTTGTGAAGAATTTAGTTTTTTATAAACAAACCAAACACATTGAGGTTTAGTGTCATTACATCAGAGGACATGTTTTGAACCACCATATTTAGCTCCACTACTACCTGACGGGTTCATAGATCGTAGATATACTCACCAAGTCTCTTGGCAAGGTGAAATTTGATCTATTTTGGGGGTACATTTGTAAAAATAATGTAATAAAGGGGGGAATGTTTACATAATTAATTAACTATTACATTATTTTGTTATATTTGACAGTTTGATTATTAGTTTATTTACAGTTATGTGCTTAGGTCTCAGGTATGCAACTGATTGATGATTATATATAATTACCTGAAGTTGATGAATAAATATATCAAAGTTTTATTATATTTCATAATTATTATTACTTTATTAGGTTGGTTTCAAACATAATAATATCTTGTTGTAGATTGTTCAATGTTTTTTTTTTTTGGTTGTGGAATATTACTTATGACTCCATTCCATGCAATTGTGGGAAGTTGTATGTTCTAGTTGACATTCTATGTTAGTCTAGGGAATTAAAATAAATGGCTTTCTCTCATTATTTCATTTCTTGAATGATTTGGCTTAGCATGTGTTAGTGATGTTTTGGTGTTAATTTTATGGTTTTATTCAATTTCTAAAACATATACAAATAGTTATAAAATTTGAGAATTGACATTTTTGAGGAATCATTAAGGCTTTTATGGTGGTACATAAAGTTATTATGATAAATGTAGTATTTTGTTTTAGTGTTTTTATGGGCTGCATCTTCTTTGGTGAATTGACATTGCTCATTTATTACCATTCTATAAATAGATGCATTTATGGATATACCTGAATAAAATTAAAATCTTATCAAAATTAATTGTGTTGTTTCACCTAGTGACATAATGTGTAAATGTATGAGTTTATTACTAAACTTCATTGCACTATTGTAGCATGGTTTAGATGGTTGAATTCTTATGTAGAGTAAATATATTCATTCAATAATGTTATGCACATCAACTTATATAATGTTTGTTTTTATTTTAAACAATAACACTACATTTAATATTGATATGAAGGTCCTTTGTTGACTATTGCTCATTTTTTAGTGCGTAGGATGTATGTTTCTAGTACTATGTTATTTGTCCTACTTTGGATTGCATACTTGAAGTAATTATTTTTTGTCTATTGGATAAGTATGAGTAAATTTTGCATTATGAGTTTTAATCTATGTGGCTTTAATAGTATGCTAATGTGTGTGTGTGTGTGGAAAATTATGCATGATAGTTACATTCTTGTACATAAGTTTTATATTATCCTATTGTGATTCCTTGAGGAGTTTAGTGGGACTATTGCATTATAGAGAGTTCAAATGTTACCAAATTAGGTGTTATATTTTTACTTTTATATGTGTATCTCAAATGTTTTTTTATTAAGGGTAAGGGGAGGGTTTGTTGAAACTAAGGAACTCATTCCCTAGAAGACAAGTAGTCAGACAGGGTCTAAGAAACCAAATACAACATAAGTATGACAAAAATAGCCAAAACAAGAAAAAGGGTTGAACCCAACCCCAAAATAGCCAAAATACATCTAAAAGAAAATGAAACCGACTCCTTAAAGAAAATTCATGAACTTAAAGAGTTAAACCAAGATGGGACAAACCACTTAGGCCTTGCTTCCTCCTTCCAAATAGTGTCTATTAGGACCACCATGTTGAAGCAAATTGGATAATTGGGCTTCCATTTTTTTAATAATTTCTCTAGAATTTAATTCATCCTCTATTAACCTTTAAAGTTTTTATAGAAAAAGTATCTACAGAATCCTCCTTAGGATTATACAATATCATATCAACATCCACTTCATGTAATCTATTATCTTTAACACTTGATGATATAATATTTGGGGTATTGGTTTTCTGAGGAGCCACTTTAGCAGGTTGATTAAAAACCCTTTTTGCATATTTTTCTTCTTCTATATATGAAAATTTATTTTCTATTAATTCTCCAACTGATTGGTCTACTAACTCTTCCTTCATATGATTTATATTTTCTTTCTCCTCTGAAGACTTTACTTCAGCTCCCTCAATATTTTCTCCCTCAAATGTTTTTACTTATATGGTAAAAGAATCCCTAATGGTATTTTTTTCCCATGAACTAGCTTATTTTTTTTATCTTGCCTAATGTGCAAGAATCAATTAAATGTCCTGTATCAAAGCAACACCTACATTTGAAAGCTAAACCTTTGTAGTCAATATTTTGAAACCAAATCCAAATTTTAACAATCAACTCTAAATTTGTTGGGAGATGAGAGTCCACATCAATATAGACAATAATCCTAGCATATGTATCATGAAGAAATTATGTTGTAGATTCATCTACATCTAGAAATTCACCTAGGGCATTACCAATGACTTTAAAATTGTCTTTGGTCCAAAACTATAAAGGTAGATAAGGAAGGCAGATCCACATGGGTCTAATACTGAAAGATTTAGTATATAGGTTAAATTTAAGATAGCAAGGCTTTAGTATAAGGATATGTTGATTGAAACACCAGACTTATTGCTTTATAGTCCTATCTTTATCTACATTTTTGTCAAACATTTCTTTAAAAAAATTTGTTTGCACAAGGATAAATTTCTAGGTTTCCTATCATTAATGGTTTCTAATCCTCTAAAATCTACCCATGGAGGGTTTGAAGGTTTGTCCAAAAATGATTAAACTTAAAAATTAAACCCCTATCCCAAAATTATTCTTCTCCTTGTAAAATCCTTTCAAGAAACTCTCCCTCAAAGTAAATAGATTTTCAAAATTTTGTAGGGGTTAAAATTTTGTCTACCTTCCTGAGGACTTTTATGGAAAGAGACCACTAATTTTGAGTCTTTCTAGAAACCAATGTAGCATAAGACCCTTTATTTAGACCTTGATCCATTATGGCCTCAATCAAAATTGGGTCAACAATTTCTTTATCTACTTGATCAGACAATCTATATGTCTTCTATAAATTCTATTGAGAGGGTTAACCTTTCCTTTATCATGAATAGTAGTAAGATGCCAGAGGAGATCTAACCACCAGTCTCCCTCCAGCTAAGTATGAAATTCTTGAGTTTTCATCCAATCTATCCCCTCCATTATCTATTGATAACCTTTACAGCTTTGAATCCTTTGTTGTCCTTTCCATGAACCCCTGTTAATTTGTTGTTGCTGTATGGAGGCTAGGATTTCACAGAGCCATAATTTATGTGTATCTAAAATGTTACCATAGTATTTTGTTTTAGTGTTTTTATGGGTTAGATATTCTTTGGTGAATTGTTGGTGCTCATTTATCACCATTCTATAAATAGATGCATTTAGGGATATATATGAATAGAAATGAAACCCTACCAAAATTAATTAGGTTATTTCACCTATTGGAAGAATTTGTAAATGTGTGAATTTATTACTAAACTTCATTAAACTATTATAACATGGTTTAGACAATTGAATTCTTATGCAAAATAAATAGCTCCATGTAAGAGTGTTATGCACATCAACTTGCAGAATATGTGTTTTTATTTTAAATAATAAAACTACATTCAATATTGATTTGAAGGTCCTTTATTGACTATAGAATATTTTTCTCGTGCCTAGAATGCATGATTCTAGTATTATGTTGTTTATATCATTTTGGATTGCATACTTGAAGGAATTTTTTTTTGGCTATTAGATAAGTATGATTAATTTTTGCATTATGAGTTTTAAGATATATATATATATATATATATATATATATATATATATATATATATTGTGTGTGTGTGTGTGGATAGTTATGCATGATAGTTACCATCACGTGTAAAAGTTTTAGATAAATCCTGTTTTGATTCCTTGAGGAGTCTAATGGGACTATTGCATTATAGAGAGCTCAGATGTTACTATATTATATGTTATATTTTTGCTTTGCTATGTGTAGCATGTGGATGCTCTAAATATTTCAATATAAGATTATTCCTTGCTAATCTAAATGCTCCACTACTGAAATTTAATTATGGTTTGGAAGTTAGTATCTATTTGATGCAGTGATTCACACAAAGTTATAATAAATTATTACTTACCTTCCCAAATTTATTAATGATTATATATTTGGAATAATGTTATTCCATCTATAAAGTAAATCTCTTGGAAGGTAATGATTTGGTGTTTTTCTATTATGTTATTATTCAAAATTAATCTTGTTTGATCATATTACTTATGATTAAGAGTATGAGTAAAGGATTGTTCTTCTTGCATTGATTTAAGTCTATGACTCCTTTCTAGTTAGCTAAGTTATGTGGTAAGTAGTTAACATGCTATGTTGAATTTAGATTATATTATAAATTAGTTTTAGGCTTATGTATTGAGGGTTACCATATTGTAGTTTATATTTATGGGTAAGAACACATAACATGAAGGAAAATTTGAACTTGTGAGCCTAAAGTTGATTAGTGTTTTGACATTTATTTTTAATGCAGTAAAAAAGTGCATGGGTCATGTACCTTTCAAAATTGACCATCATCCATAAGTTGCATTTTGTATTGGTTGCTAAAGTTAATGGTTTTGCTAATAACTGGTTAATAAGGTTATTGATGTTACATGTAGTAAAATTGTATGAAAAATTTAAATATTAATACTTATTTTCTAGAATTATTTCATGGTGTATTTATGAGGCCCTAAATATAGAATTTCAAAGAGTGTATAACATTGAGTCTTTTGGTACCTATTTGGGTATAGTTCTGAGGATATAGGTGCTCTTCTATGCCCCTTTTCTTGCATTATCAAATTAGATCTTAATGTTAACTAATGTATGGGTAAAATATTAAGGGGGTATGATTGCCTTGGGAAATCACCTTGTGTAATTTGAGGGCTATGAGGATATAAATATTAGATAATTTTAATAATTAAATTTAAGTGTTGAAGGAGGACTTCCAAATAAATACTTTGGTTATTGAGATAACATTGTGAGATGTATGAATATTAACTCTAATTATGTTCATTTATTAATTTTATAAATACTATCCTAAGTCCTATATTGGATTAATTTAAAATTAGAGTTTTTTTCATAGCTCTTAAGAGATGTATGTGGCTGCCTTTATAGCTCCATAGATGTAGTCATGGGGAATCATGTATCCAAGCTTCATATAATTTTAAAATCTCATGCCCCTTTGTGAGCTCTCCAAAACGTCCCCTATTCATGGTCAACACAATTAATAGGATTTCAAATTGCATCTTGATAACATTTTCATCACCATAAATAGATTTTCAAGTTGCCCAAGCAGTTTTTCATTGGAGTTGGTTTGTGTTCATTTTAACTAGGTTAGATTTTAAATCCCCCTCTATTTCAGAACTTAATATTCAATTAGTGTAAGGTTCCAACTAGGTAATGGTACACATTTTATTTTTTTAATAGCATTTGGCATAACCAATATCATTTTCCATGACCATTTTCATTTAAAGGTTGTGTTTCTCTTATGACCTTTTGATATGCTAAACCCATAGTGATAAACCCTAAATAATGTAGCCTATCAATTTTTGTTTTCAACTAGAATTTTTATTAACTTCTAATGTTTAGCTACATATAAAGGAATTTGAAATTTGTAACTTTGTGTTATAGCTTTATACTATAAATGATTTTAAATTTTTGGCATTTTTATCCCTAGGACTTTTAGTGGATGTGATGTTTAGTGTATTTTTCCCATTAGGGAATTGTATGTAGATGTTTATCTTCATAAATAAAATGTGCCCAACATATGGATAAATTTCAACTTAGTCAACAATATAGTCATATATTATTTTTACGTGTGTTATAATATCCTAAAATAATTAATAAATAAGCATACCATCAGAGGTTGAAGTAGTAAAAAAGACAATCAATGCCTTATTGTAGGAGTGTGAGTTCCATTTCAATGATCCATGGGGAACCTCCTATAATTCAAGCTTATATAATTAGGTAATGGAGAACAAAATATTGCATAGGTAGAAAAGGAATATTGTAATGGAAAATGAGAACTAGTATACTTTTTTAAAAGGGTAAAGTTTTGAAACTAACTTGTACATGTAGACTATAGAAGTGTGAGTTATATTTCAGGTAGTAATTAGCATTAAATGAATTATGCATTAAATAAATACTTTGTATCATATCCTAATTAAATAAAATATTTAATAAAAAATTTGATGCATGAATGATTATGCATTCTATAAAAATTAATTCCTTCATGAAATCAATAATACAATCAACATAAAACAAGCTATGCCCTAACTAATCATTAATTACTTCAACTAGTCAACATAACACTACTAATGCCCCATTGATATTATACTTTAATGTACTATTATAATTCCCTATTTACTAATGCCCTCTTTTAAGAGGTAGAATATAGGAGTTTGAGTTGAGTTTCATGTAGTAATTAAGATCAATTTCTATAGAGTAATTAGAATGTAAAATTTATAATACACATTCACTATACTCATTATCCATATGCATGCAAGGCATTAAAATAAGCTTTCATTTTTATGCAAAATTACCTTGTATTTGGTTTGTAGATGCTTTTCATGTTAGTTATTTATTATTAACATAATTGAGTTAAGATGAAATCATTCGCATGTGAATGTTCTCCTCAGTTGTTTAGTGATATTTGTGCTAATGTGAAGGATGTATATATGTGACCATTTCTTGTGGGCTTGAAAAACACATATAATTTTCATATTTTTTGATAACTCAAAAAGGTTAATAATACGAGGATTATGGAAACCAATTAACTATATTTTTGACTGCTTGAACCTGATGATGTGATTATTTGGGAATGAGTTTAGGATATTACCCTGTTATGTCTTTAATCCTGCATATATATTTTATCACTCAGCTAATGTTGATGTGGTTATAATTGTTCCCTTAATTGTGATACGAAGGTTTTATATAGTGTTTAATTTCTTATTGATAATGAAAAGAGGATAGTTTAGTACTATCTTTCTCTCGATGTTATCTTTCTATTAACTTAGTACTCAATATTAGTGTTTCTTGTGAGATTACAAAACACATATTGTGTTCATTTTTATTGATAAAAATATCAAGATAATAATATAAAGAACATGGAAATCAGTTGATAGTATTCATTATTACTTTAGGGAATTAATTTTTTGGGGGTAGAGTTGGATTGTTGTGTGAATAGTGTTTACCTATGAAAAGAAAGATGGATGAGAAGTGAGGTATCTGATGGTACACCATGTTTGGTTTCTATCATTTAATATATTTATTTAATACTGGAATTATATTAAAGATACGAATTTGAGGAGACAATTATTGAGTACCATAGTATTAGTTGGCATTTGAAATTCTTCATTAGTATCCTTTTATGGAATTTATTACTCCAATGTATGGTAAATATGCACATTGTCTGTTTTTAATTTTCTCACACTCTCTAAGGATAACCCTATCAAAGTGTTGAGGTTAGGGTGTGCCAACTTATTTTATTTAACATAAGATGATTATATGAATCTTGAAGATGCTTATGTTTGCTAAATGTTTTCTTTTTCTACATAGATTGTGGACAACACACACACACACACACACACACACACACACGCACACACACACACAAACCATCAATTTGCGTAATGGTATAATGTTATCCTTCATATTATAGTATATAAAACACCCTATATATTGCTTGTATGTATAATACACTTTACATATTGTATAATGGTCTATTGTTATTCATATTACTATATAAATTAAATGACCCAATGAGCCATTTTTTATTTGCATTAACATGTTAGAATATGTTAAGCCAACTATGTTTGTTGGATATTGATTGATTTGGTAGGGCCCTTGGACACGTTAGCTATAAATGTAAATGCATTAGCTAGTTAAGGCATTCCATGTTTGTAAATATACATTATAAAATATAAATTATATAAAATGGTCTAATATTTTACATATTGATACATAAAGTAAAAGAACCAATCAACCATCAATTTTTATAATAGTCTGTTGTTATCCATCTTATTATATTATCTATAATGCCCTACATATTCATTGTATGTATAATTTTTTTCCAAAGAAAAAATCATAAATTTTATTCACACATAAAGCATTAAGTTTAAAGATCAAACATTATAACCCCCATGGGCTAGATATAACAATGTTAAAAAATTACAAGTTCTATTCATTAACTTATTTGGCATTCACCTTGGTCTGACCTTTTTTCCCCTTCTATTTCTTCACCTCAATCCAGCATCCTTGTGAAGTATTTACCACCACCATTTTTAGGCTAGAATGATTTGTTTCTGAAAAACCAACCATGGACTATTCCTTATCTAATTCTGAAGTATTTGACTCATGAATTCTCTTCATTCCTCCTAAAGGGGTTTAATTAAAGACTATTCATTGTGTAATTTGTTCTCCATCCTTCATTAATTCCTTAAAATTCTTTGATGACTGAATGAATTCATTATTTTTATCTTCTTTGTGTTCATTTTTATCTTTGTCTTCCTCTATAGTTAGTGATTCTACTATGCTCTTGTTTTCTTCCTCCTCTATTGATTTTGTATCATAAGGTTGATAGATTTTAGATTTAGTATCAAACCCCATGTTTCCTTTTGGATGCCCTCAAGATTATGTACAATATTTCTTAATATCTATCATTTGATGACAAATACGACACCTCAAAATTGTATTTTCACAATCTAGACTTTGAATCTAATTTATTTCTCCATGTTTAAGAATAATTGTTGCAAGTAAACCTTTAATGAGATCGATCTCTACACATGTGCGAGCATATGTGAAAAGACTAAGTCATGTTTGAATAATATCATATTTTAAAAATATGCCCAAGGAATTCCCAATGTTAGTGACAACTTTAATATGCCAAAAAGGAAGAGGCAAATTTAATACCCAGACCCATACTAGCATTTTGGTTACAACCATAGTATTGGGATCGAAATCTAGAAACCAGGGAATTATAAAGAGACCTAATCTACCCCAAAAACATGGTCCCTCTACAAAAAATTTATGATATTCCACAAGATTAAGAAACTATACAATGAAGAATCCTTTAGAGCACAACATAAGTTCACACTCTTGGGTCTAGTTTGTGTAAATCCATTAATGTAGCTCTTCTAATCGAGGCCCAAAACCATTAAAATGACATATAATTTCACAAGATATAAGTGAATTAAAAATATTTGTTAACTCAAGGTGCTTTACCTCCACTATTGGCATAATGTCTAATTTTTGAACAATATAATGGCTTATTTTATTAGTAGGGAACACTCTTTATGTGGGAACCTTTGAACATGTTGCATCCATGTATGAAACCATATTTGAGGTAGAAGGTCTTCCTATACCCACTACTCCTTGATGTAAATGTAGCACAAAAAAATGAGATCATTTTTTCTAATATTATATTCTCCCAGCTAAACAAAGTTCTCCAAATGTTTGCCCTCATAGAGTAGACAAAATATCTCCACTAGGACCCCTAATAGCTACCCAGTTTTCTATTTTAAAAATAACACATGATTGGACTGTTTAACCCAAAGGCAAATAGTTTACCCTTGGAGACATCAAACCATAAGCCAAAATATTATCTTCTTGTTACAAGGTTTGTTTTGAGCAGATAATCTATTAGGCATATTGAGAGAAAGCCTTTTCACAAATAGATGACCATTTACCTTAGTCCCATGGCATTGTCATTATAATATACAGGGTAATTTTTCTATCAAACATCAGGTCACATATTTACTCTATACCTCCACCTTCCTTATTCTTGTATCAAAATAAAATACTCCTTTTCATTCAAACATTTGGTTAAACACCTATCCCACAAACATCATGCTTGTACTTATTTGAATTGACTCCACTGGTTCTTTTTGTATATTAAATATGAAATCTTCCTTATTCATTGTTGCATATACTGATGAACCAATAATGATAATTATGTAGGATAACTAAGAAGGGGTACCTGCCACTGCAAATAAAGTGCTTATTTTTTTCTAGATGTCACATACCAAATAAATTGCATATAAAAATGCATTCCATGAAGTGTCAGTTCCCTATGACATTTTTCTAACCAAGTTACATGTAACCTCCACTCTACGCATCATCCAAGTGAAACCCATTAAAATTTATAATCTAAAAAATTTATGCCACTCATGTGTGTATACTTTGACAAGGAGAAGGACAAGGGTTCTAATCACATGGAACCACATTAATATAAGAAATTATAATAATGAATAAATGGCAATTATTGAAAATTGATGTTGAAGAGCCAATTCCACCATGGCCATGTTGTAGTTTGTTTAGTTCTATAATTAGACTACTAGTGTATATTTAGTTTGCATGAACAGTTTTTGTGGAGCTTAGTTGAGACAGTTAACTTGTAGTTAATATTTTTTTATAAAAAATAAATCCTTAGAAAATATAGAGTTAACTTTAGTTGATATTACATGAAATTTTTTATTTAGATTATTTTATTTATTAATTAGAAAATCACGTTCAAAATCAATTCTATTAATACATTGTAATTGATCTTTATTTTCAAGGAGAAGGAGATTGATTAAAATAATTTGAAGAAGTATTTTTATTTTTGTAAATTATTATTTCTTCTAAATTTCTTCTACATTTATTTTATACTATGATTCTTGCATATATTTGGCTATGAGTTCTAGATTCTTCTTTGCTATGGTTTATTTTTATATATTTAAAACTCTTCAATTGGTATCAGAGCAGGTATTTTCTTTTTGGTTAAAGATTTAGCGATTGGAATTTCACCAAAAGTTTATCATGTCAAATTACAACTCCTTGCCCATTCTAGAATTTTATGGAAATGAGTGTGATTATTGGTGCATCAAAATGATGAATTGTTTTATAGGAAACAATTTATGGGAGATTGTTGAATCAGGTTATGTAGAACTAGGTGATTAGATTACCCTCACAACCAATGATAAAACAACTAATAAGGAGGCTAAGAAGTAGAATGCTCAAGCCTTATTTCATATTCAAATAGCTATAGATAGGAGCCTATTTCCAATAATTATAGGAGTAAAGGTAGTCAAGGATGCTTGGAAGACTCTAAAATAAGCTTACCATGGTAGTGATCAAGTCAAATTTGTCAAGTTATAGACATTGAAAAGAGAATTTGAAGATGCAAGAAGTTGAAAGTGTAAGTACCTATTTTGTCAGAGCAAAAGATGTGGTCAATAAGATGTTTACACTTAGTGAAATTTTGAGCAATGAGGTTGTAATCAAGAAGGTGTTAAGGACTCTCACACCAAAGTGGAGCTATGTTGCCATAATCATAGGAGAAATCAAGAATTTGTCTATCCTTTAATTTGATCATCTAGGTGGATCTTTGATGTCTCATGAAGAAAGATTGATAGATTCATTTGGAGATAGTGATGAGAAAGTATTTTCCTCTAAATTATAAATCACAAAGAATGAATATGCTAATAGTAGCACCAAAATAAATCAAGGCCAAGGTAGAGGTCAAATCATAATTACTTAAGAGGAAATAGAGGCATAGGTGGTTCACGAGGAAGAGGTGGTTTAAGAGGAAGAGGTAGAGGCCGATTTGATAAAATAAATGTCCAGTGTTATCATTGTAATAGGTATGGCCATTGTGAAATAGAGTGTAGATTAAAAGAAGGTAATACTGATAAAAGCATTCATTATGCTCAAGAAGGTGATGAGAATCCTCCAAACAATTTATTTGTATCTTATGACAATGATGAAAATATTTGAAAAGATGTTTGGTATTTAGATTCAGGATGTTCTAACCACATGCTAGGGAATGAAAAGATTTTTTCTATAATGGATGAAAGTTTTAAATATAAGATCAAGCTTGATGATGAAAAATCATTGGAGGTTATTTCAAAAGGAGCTATGGAAGTCCATATAAAATAAGGTATGAAAAGTGTTAAGGACATTTATTACACTCCATAATTAAAACATAATCTATTGAGTGTTGGGCAATTGTGTGAGAATAATTATAAAGTTGTATTTGAAAATCACAAATGTATAGTTTATGATAAGAGTCAAGGAAATAGGGTGTTTACAGTTGTGCCTATGATAAAGAATAGAATGTTCCCATTGAAGTTTGGTGGACCTAATAGTATCCTTGCCAATATGGCATATGAGGACAAAAGTTGGTTGTGGAATCTTAGGTATAGGCATTTGGATTTTCATAGTTTGAAGTTTCTTCCATCAAATGCATTAGTTTTTGGTTTGCCTAAGGTTGAAGAGCATGAGGAAATTTGTGAATGTTGTGCTAAAGGAAAGCATGCAAGGGATAAATTTTCAAAGGGAAATGCATGGAGGGCCCATCATCCACTTCATTAGTTCATTTAGACATTTATGGTCCTATATAAATAAAGAGGTTGGGTAAGTCATCATATTTTATCACTTTTATTAATGATTAATGATGAAAATGTTGGGTTTATTTTTTGAAGACCAAGGGTGAAGACCTTGATACATTTAAGAGGTTTAGAGCCCTTGTAGAAAATCAAAAAGGGTGGAAAATCAAATGCTTAAGGACTGATCATGGATGAGAGTTTTGTTTAAAAGCCTTTCAAGGTTATTGTGATATGTATGGCATCAGAAGATAACTCATGACTATGTACAAAACTCAAAAAAATGGTGTAACTAAAAGGAATAATCTTATAGTGGTGGAGATTGCACGGAGTATACAACAAACAAATGGATTAAGAAATTATTTTTGGGGAGATGCAGTTACTACAACAATATATATTCTCAATCAAAGTCCCACTAGTGCACTTGATAGGATGAATCTGTATGAATCCTAGTATGAGAAAAAGCCAAATGTTAATTATTTCAAAGTTTTTGGTTGTATGCTCATGTTCCTCATCAAAAGAAACAAAAGTTAGATCCTAAATGTGAGTCATGTATTTTTTTTGGATATAGTGAGGAAAGTAAGGCTTACAGGTTATATAATCCTCTCACTAATAGGCTTATTGTGTCAAGAGCTATGATTTTTGATGAAGGGGGAGTTAATGCTCATCAAAAAGGCCATATGAAGAAGTCAAAATTTGTTTTAAATGATGTTTTTATGGATGATATTGATAATGGGCAACCCACTAATATTTTGTTCCAAGTGCTACAAATCCACCAAGTATCCCCTCATCTAGTTGTTCAATTCCAAGTGTAAGTCTAGATTCAAGGTCTAGTTATATAAGGAAGGTAAGAAGATTGAGTGACATATATCAAAGAAGTGAAAATCAAGCACATGAATAAAGTCCAAGAGGTGAGATAGTGAATTTTGCTTTACCTACCAAGGCTGATTTTGAACCATCATGTTTTGAAGATGCATGTAATAATGAGGTTTGGATGCAAGTAGTGCAAGAAGAGATGGATTATATTCATAGGAATGATACTTGGGAGCTTACAAAGCTTCCAAATTACATGAATAAGATTGGCACCATATGGGTCTACAAGACTAAGTGTAAAATTGATGGAAGTGTTATAATGCATAAGGCAATATTAGTTACTAAAGGCTTCACATAGAAGTATGGCATTGCTTATGAAGTGACATTTGTACTACTAACAAGACAAGAGACGATTACAATCCTAATTTAATTAGTAAGTCAAAATAATTGGAGCACCCATCATATGGATTTGAAAAGTGCCTTCTTGAATGGGTACATAGAAGAGGAAGAATATGTGGAATAGCCACAAGGTTTTGAAGTACAAGGAAAATAAAATCATGTCTATAAGTTGAAGAAGGCATTGTATGGCCTCAAGAAAGCACCAAGAGCATGGTATGCAAGGATTGATGGATATTTTTAGGAGAATGACTTTCAAAGAAGTAAGAGTGAACCCACCCTTTACTATAAAAAAGAAGGTAATGATATTCTTATTGTATGTTTGTATGCTGATGACTTGTTATATATGGGTAGCATTTTTAAGATGAAGGATGAATTCAAAGTTGTTATGATGAATGAATTTGAGATGAAATATTTAGGTCTCATGAAATATTTACTAGGAATGGAGGTTTGTCAAAGTGAGAATGAAAATTTCATTTGTCAAACAAAATATGCCAAAAATATGTTGAATAAATTTGATATGGTTGATTGTAAACTAGTCTCCACTCTAGTTGCTCATGGAGTTATGTTGTGTAGAGATGATGGTGCTAAAATAGTTGATGAAATAGTTTATAGGAGCATTTTTTGAAGCTTGATATTGCTTATTCAATTTCAGTTATTTCAAAGTACATGATAGAGCCATCAGAAATACATATGAAGGAAACCAAGAGAATTTTGAGGTATCTGAGAGCCACTTTAGATTTTGGTATTCATTACTACACTTCTAAAACGTTCAATCTTGTTGGTTTTAGTGATTTTGACTAGGTAGGTAGTTTGGATGACCAAAAGTCAACATTTAGGAATTGTTTTTCACTTGGTTCTGGTTTGATTACTTGGATCTCAAAGAAGTAAAGTATAGTTTCCCTTTCTTCCATAAAAGTAGAGTAGGTTGTAGTCACTTTAGCAAGTACATAAACATTATGGCTCAAAAAACTTCTTGAAGAAATTAGAGAGATACAAATCTAGCCCATAGTGATTTTTTGTGACAACATTAGTGCCATGAAATTGGCCAAGAATCTAGTCCATCACAACAAGACAAAACATTTTGATTTAAAGCATCATTTTATCCAAGATTTAGTGTCGAAGAAGGAAATAGAATTGAAATACATCAACACTAAATAAAAATTAGTAGATATATACACTAATGCAGTTGTAAAGGATCATTTTTTTATTCTCATAGATTATATTGTGAGCCCTCTCAACATCAAAGGGAAGTTTGATGAAAAGTGATCCTAAAGAGCTAGTTCCACCATGGCCATGCTACAGTTCACTCAGTTTTATTTTTAGACTATTAGTGTAGATTTCGTTTACATGAATATTTTTTGTGGAACTAAATTTATATATTTAATTTTTGTTTAATATATTTTTCAAAAAAATAAAGCCTTAGAAAAGCTAGAGTTAGATTTAGCTGATATTACATACAAATTATTATTTAGATAATTTAGAACATTTTATTTATTAATTAGAAAATCATGTTCACATGAAATTATATTAATACACTATAATTGATCTTTATTTTCAATG